>WWET01003039.1:186797-204406 GCA_011038615.1 Limnodynastes dumerilii
TGATGTTATGGTTAGGGTGATGTTATGGGCTGTGTGTGTGTGACTGTATGGGTAGTGTGATGTTATGGTTAGGGTGATGTTATGGGCAGTGTGTGTGTGAATGTATGGGTAGTGTGATGTTATGATTAGGGTGATGTTATGGGCAGGGCCGTCTTAACAGAATTGTAGGCCATGGGCAAAGCAATGCACAGGGGCCCCTACCCACCCATTCACAGAAATACAAATGTTCCCCAATATTCCCAAATCATCACTCCAGGCCCCCATCACGTGTCTCCAGACCCCCAGTTCACCATCATGTCTCTCCAGCCCACCACCATGGGCCGGATCCAGAACTACGTCCGTCTTCCATAGACGGACGTAGTTCAATAAACAGTAGCTACTGCGCAGCATGCGTAGTAGCTATTGTACGTAATCTGCGTATCGTTTCGATACGTAGATTGCGTATATGCGGTCTAAAAGATACGCAGATTACGTATAATAGCTACTACGCATGCGCAGTAGCTACTGTTTATTGAACTACGTCCGTCTATGGAAGACGGGCGTAGTTCTGGATCCGGCCCATGGTGATGGGCTGGAGAGACATGATGGTAAACTGGGGGTCTGGAGACACATGATGGGATGCTGGAGTAATGATTTGGGAATACTGGGGAACATTTTTATTTCTGTGAATGGGTGGGTAGGGGCCCCTGTGCATTGCTTTGCCCAGGGCCTACAATTCTGTTAAGACGGCCCTGGCTGTATAGTAAATGTCACACACCATGGCCGTTCAATGGATTTCTGTGTCAGTTAGCAGGTGCTTGCAATGCCAGGGTAAATTACATATAATGAAATAAATAAATGCCCGCAGACTGTTTATGACCCAGTAGCAACCATGCATTCTATGCAGAGAGATTACTATCACACATGTAATATAAGATAACAGCCACTTTCAATGAGTCTCAATGTTTGGTCATTGATCGAGTGTTTTCTGAGAGGCACATAGAAGCCACCAATATATTGTCTGTAGAGCACCCTGGGAACTGGTCTGAGACGTGTGTCCAACCCATGGAAAACAATGAGAGAGCAGCTGCTAAAGTTTATTTATTTGGAACCTGTACAGAATATTAGACACATAATAATGGCTCACAGTGTTCCTCAAGTGTCCAGTATTTATAAGCAGGTAATCAGCAGAGCGGTGGCTTCACCAATCCAAGGGTCAAAGGTCTCCATTTTATTTACTCTCTGAACGATGTGTAATATGGTGAAGAGTGCAAGAGCGCGTCTCAAACTCTTCTAAGGTAGGGAATCACTTTTCACACCCGGCTGACTCGGATAATCCTGTCTCTGTGGTGCTCACAGTTGGGAGAGGACCAAGGTGACGATTGTCTGAGGCTGCATCTGCTTGATTCCCTTGAGGGTTGTCCTGACCTTCTGAGGGATCTTTCCCCCGGCAAAATCCGCACCAGCTCGTAAATGTGAACTTAAATCTTTCTGAGGCAAAACAGTACAATATGGGATCCAGGCAACAATTTGTCCCTGACATCATCCAGGTAATATAATACGCAATCTCAACCCTTTCCAGTAAGGAGCACAAGGCTGGGAAGAACAAGGTGATGGTGACTCCCGCTGTCCTGGTGATGTGGACGGGAATATAGCAGATAATAAAGATGATTAATGAGACGAATATGGTTTGTACGGACTTGGACACCATGACTTTGCTGAGTGTGTTCATAGGATTCACTCTGAGAATATAGCGACTCAGGAGACTGTAGCAGACCAATGTTATGGAGAAAGGAATAAGGAGACCAGAGAAGAGGATCACCCAATTCCAGACAAAAAATAACACCGCCTGCTCCGTCTGATGAAAACTCAGACATTTGGTAACTCCGTGAACCTCAGAAGTTTTCAGAACAAAGAAAAACGGGATTCCCTGTACACAGAGACAGCCCCAGACTACAAGGCAAAGTCTAGTGATGAAGGGCTTCTTGGTCAAGGCCGCTCTCTTAACGTTGCGAGCCACGGTAAAATATCTGTGAATGCTGATTAGAGTCAGGAAGTAGATACTTCCATACATGTGAGTGCTGAGCAGGAAGACCTTAAACTGGCAGAAGAAGGTCCCAAAAGTCCAATGGTCGGTCAAGGAGTAGATGATGATCAGAGGAGCCGCGGGAGTGATGATGGCATCGGAGAGGGCCAGGTTGAACTGGAGGACCACAGTTGAGTTCCAATGTTTAACCCGAAACCAAAATATCCATAAACTGATGCAGTTCAGTATAAACCCAATGAAGAAGATGAAGCTCATAAAGATGGGGATGAAGGCGTTGATGGTTTGAGGTTGACATCCGGTGTCATTCATGGAGGTGTTCATCACTGTTACGATGTCCTGAAATGATAGAATTGTGAGAGATGTGTGATTAGGTAAATGGGGCTCTATTGGAGGAGGCTGGGTGACGCTCTATGGGAGCCTTGGGTCATTCATGTGGATGAAACTCTGGCAATGACGCCTACCTAAACATTTCTTCTGGCCTGTATACCCCTTCGTGTCATTGGTTTTCCTTGCTGGCTGTCACCTCTTTCCGCAGGATAATGCCCCCACCAGCCACATTGCAGATATTACTGACGTGACAGAGATCAAGGTGGGGAGGAAAGGTCTCTGATGTCAGTCTGATCGGATCACTGCTCACAGAAGCGGCCCCGTAGCAAGAAGCGAGGAGCCAGGCGGGACTAGGCGGAGCTGGAGATATAATATACATGGAGTACGGTAGATTGACTATTGATTAATCGGTTATTGGATGGATCAGCAGAAATAGCCACACAATTGCTGGCAAGATATTGGAATTTATACAATAGAATATAGAATGTTCCATCATGGGAGCAAGAAAATAATTTAGGTAGGGTTGGCTTTGCACCCCTGTCATTAGATGCTCCCCCTTGAGTGTTTCAGTCTAAAGACTGAAATGATCCTTTGAATGATCTTGATTCATTATTTCTTCCTTATGACATGGTTTTTACTCTATATCCTGCTATGTCCTGCTATATTCTGCTATGTCTTGCTATATCCTCCTGTGTCCTGCTATATCCTCCTATGGCCTTCTATGTCCTGCAATGTCTTTCTATATCCTTCTATATGCTCCTATGTCCTGCTATGTCCTTATATCTCCTGCTATATTCTGCTATGTCCCGCTATATTCTGCTATGTCAATTTATATCCTGCTATATCCTGCTCTATTCTGCTATGTCCTTCTATATTCTGCTATGTCCTTCTATATCCTGCTATGTCCTTCTATATCCTGCTATGTCCTTCTATATTCTGCTATGTCCTTCTATATCCTGCTATGTCCTTCTATATCCCGCTATATTCTGCTATGTCCTGCTATATCATTTTATATCCTGCAATATACTACTATGTACCGCTATATCCTGCTATGTCCTTCTATCTCCTACTATGTTCCGCTATTAGCCTGTTTGCTGAGTAAATGGGTTTTGCACCTTCTAGATTTAGGACTGGATCCACCCCCCCCCGCACGATTTCTGAACCCCGTTATCCCCTCTCTCACGAGGACTAGTACGAGGATAGTAGATACGCTGCCTTAACGCAAACGTGGGGATGAGCGATCCATCCAACCGCTGCTCTGCGCAAAACTCCATAACGCAGCCCATACTGTATAATTAACACTGTGAGCTTATAGCGAGCGTAGTGGAAGAACCGCCTCCTCACATGGAACTCTGTACTAAACTGTCTTCCGTGCGACAAGCGTGTGATATAGTGTAACACCCCTCCAGACACCTTCTGCTATGAAGACCTCATCAATGCATAAAAAACTTGTTCCCCATCGGATAATCAAGAAAACCTGCAATGCTGTGGTCATTGAGATCGCTCCATCCTCTTGATTGAGTAGCAGACATGGTGAATAGCCAAAATGACAGAGCTGACACTTACCCGGACCCCTTGTAGACGCAGGAATGACTCTATACAGATTATGAGGGGGAAAGCTTAGTCCCGTCTGTCTCTTCCTCTTTCTTTATAGCTACTTACAAGCCTCAGGGAAGTGCTAAATGCTTTGAAACCATCGACCGACACCATACAGCACATCAGAGGAAGAAGACTGACCACCATGCCACACATACACAACCCAGGACTGTAGCCCACAACATCTGTAAAGTGGAACTAATTATAGCCAGGGCTGCTTGTGCAGGCGACCATGTTGCTGGATGCATAAGAAAGCTGCACCAAAAATAAGAGCAAACCGGCAGTATGTGTGTCTGGGGGGCAAGTATCTGAGTTACACAACTTAGGGGTACATTGACAAGGTCATCAGCACGGTCATATGATGCATGAACCATTTGGCTATCTGCACACACACATACACCCAGTACAAGACTGACCCCACCTGTTTCACACCCACCACAGTAACACAGGAGAGACCTGCACACACTGATACATCCAGTACAAGACTGACCCCCCACCTGTTACACACCCACCACAGTAACACAGGAGAGACCTGCAGACACATGGATTTGGTTCTATGTTTCTAATGAAGAGGTAAATGTATAAATTAGGAATAATGACATTAGTTCTGCGAATCTGCTTGAAAAATATAGGAATAATAGCAAATCATTTTAGAACGTTGTGTATTAAAGTCTCCCGCAAGCTTCTGAGTTACAAATTACAATACACAGCTGGGATATTGTGGGAAAGCACATTGCACTGGGAGACGGTAAGGAAATATAATTGTACCTTCTGTTCTTTCTCCAAGTTCCAAAGTATTTGTACTTCAGGCAGATATCTGCAGAGCGACTCGACTTATTAAGATTTAAGATCCCCTAATGACAATAACATAGTTAGGAAATCAGTTACTTTGCTCCAGAAGTTGATATGAATCAGAAGATTCAGGTCTCCGGAGTCGGGAGGAGAGATTGTACGCCAATGGCGTCAACACAGCACAGAGAATTCATGATACTGTCGCATCGCCATTGCCTTCGCTGAGGAGGCACTTATTTTATTTCTGTCACCAGATTGTTACAATCCAGCTTTAAAATACTTTGTGCACAGAAAACTCTCCACACATTTCTCCGTGCGTTTTTTTTCCCCTTACTTCGGTCTGACGGTCCAGGCTAATCACATAACGTTGATGAAGCTTCTCTAAATATCAGGCAAAGCATCAAAATAATTCATCACGCCTGGCGAGGAGATGGAAGTCCAGCGTCTATTAGCATATTTTTGTCATCAAGCTCTGCTGATGTTTTTCAATCCCCTCTTCATCACCCTCTAGAAACGTGTCACAGGATTTAACTCAAGAGCTTCTGAGACCACAACGGAAAGAAAAAAGAATGATACTTCTTGCTTTGGTCAGGCCCAGCAACAGAAATCTGGGGGCCCGGTACACTCATGTCTTTGGGGCCCCCCCATGCCTCTTCAAAAGGTGAAAAAAAAAAATATATATATATATATATCCTAGATAGATATAACAATATTTTCACTCACCTCTTTGGTTTGGTTCACTCTTCTATCTATAAGAATGTTTCTGGCTATTCACGCCAAGATGCAATTATTTAAATGCCTCCCTCCACCCAATCTTCTTAAGTGGGTTCTTAAGTTTTTCCTGGCACGCCCCTTTCTTCTTAAGTTACTACGAACTTTGCAGCAATAGATTCATAGAGGTGGCTCACAGCAGTCCCGTTCCTATATACTTTCCTAAATATACGCACCTAAAAAGTAGCATTTTATTAACTGTGAATAATGAGTAAGCATCATAAAACACAATCCTGTAACCACAATAAAAGAAAGCAAATCATAGCCGCTACTATGTAATATAGGAACCATCCTAGTCTCCACTGTACAATACAGGCACCATCCTAGTCTCCACTATACAATACAGACAGCATCCTAGTCTCCACTATACAATACAGGCAGCATCCTAGTCTCCACTATACAATCCAGGCAGCATCCTAGTCTCCACTATACAATACAGGCACCATCCTAGTCTCCACTATACAATACATACAGCATCCTAGTCTCCATTACACAATACAGGCAGCATCTTAGTCTACACTATACAATTCTCATTTCATCCTAAAAACTGCAACACAATACAGACTAAATATCTTAGGGACACATACCTTACAGACATCGGGGTAGATACAGAACTCCGCTTGCAATCCGTTTACTAGCGTAACCCAGTGTTCCCCATCATCTCTGCAGCCCCTCAGTATCCCCATCATGTCTCTGAAGCCCCCCCCCCCAGTATCTCCATCATATGTCTCAATTCTCCCAGTATCCCCATTATGTCTCTCCAGCCTCCCCTCAGTATTGCTCATCATGTTTCTCCAGCCTCTCCTCTTTTTACTTACCTTTGTGTCCCTCTTTCCTTCCTCCTCCGTGGCGCTTTCTCCTTCATGTGCATACAGGAAGTTCCTGTATGAGCTGCTGCAGCTGTTACATGAAGCTATCCAGCATGGCAATGGGATGCACCACATCCCCCCATGGAGCGGGTCATGCTGTCCCTGGATAGACAGATAGATAGATAGATAGATAGATAGATAGATAGATAGATAGATAGATAGATAGAGAGAGAGAGTCCAGTCTTCAGCAGTGCAGAGATGCAGTTGGAAGTCTCCACAGCTCGGCAGCCAGGGAGATCACATGATGCACTTTGAGGAGAGGAAGTTCCTCAAGCAGTGTGATGAGTCATCGCTTGTTGCTGGGCTGAATATTTCTCCCAGTGTGATGACTCATAGCTGCAGCTGTTCCTCTATGAGCTGCTGCAGCTGTTACATAAAGCTATCCAGCATGGCAATGGGATGCACCGCATCCCCCCGTGGTTTGGGTCACGCTGTCCCTGGATAGATAGATAGTTACAGTATGAGATAGATAGATAGATAGATAGATAGATAGATAGATAGATAGATAGATAGATAGATAGATTAGATAGAGAGAGAGAGAGTGTCCAGTCTTCAGCAGTGCAGAGATGCAGGAGGAAGTCTCACAGCCCGGCAGCCAGGGAGATCACATGACACACTGTGAGGAGAGGAAGTTCCTCTAGCAGTGTAAAGAGTCATGGCTTGTTGCCAGGCTGAAAATTTCTCCCAGTGCGATGACTCATAGCTGCAGCTGCAGACACAGGCTGTCAGTGGAGAACAGATTAAAAAGTACAGGTGGATTTCTGGAGGCACCACTGAAGCTCCAGGTCCTTCACAGCTGTTCCCTTGTCCTTCCCTGTCGCCGGGCCTGGCTCTGGTTGAAGGATAAATGGAATAAATGTGACCCGTGTACATCATTAAAAGACATTCACAGGGTGGAATTGCAAATATGACCTTTGAGGCCGGATTTACTAAACTGCAGGAAAGGAAAGGTGGAGATGTTGCCCACAGCAACCAATCAAATTTTAGTTTTTTTAGTACATAAGAGAAGTGAGAGCTAGAATCTGGTTGGTTGCTATGGGCAACATCTCCACCTTTATTTTCCAGCAGCTTAGTAAATCTGAGCCTTGGAGTTTACACCATCGGAGATGGTGATTTAAGTTAATGACATCTCAGCCTTCAGTATTTATTTCTATGTCAAGCGATTTTTTTTTTGGGTCCCGGGCTGAATCTAGATCTCTGCGTGTTTTCTGTACGCACGGAACGCACTGAGATATGAAGTCCGCACTCCTTTTACCCCCTTCGCTCGTGCAGAGTTCCGGACACATCCATGCACATGACTCTACCCCCCCCCACCCTTCGGAGTTCCGTACGCTAGAAGATCCTTAGCATAGTAAGCGCCAATGTTACTTTTTATAACGAAAGTTCCGTGCAATATACTTAAGGTAGGATTTTTGTGCACAGATCTATTATTTGCGCATAGGAGAGTGCGGGGGTGGGGTGCTCTGTTCTCCTTCATGCAGTATTTGTGATTGTTAATTCCTTTGTGGAGGCTACGCACGGAATTAACTCTTATATCTGGATCCGCTGCTTTGACTTGCTATTAGACGTCCCCTCCCCTATATGACATCTCTAAACCATGGTTGCCTACTTTTGCAAATGAGTATCAGGGAGATTGTAAGAGCACTATCAAGGTGCTGTACCAAAGGGGTGTGTCCTGTAGAGGAGCCAAAGAGGTGTGTCTTGTGAATAGCTCCACCCATAGGTGTATCTAGCACTGCCAGGAAAACTATTTTACAATAAAAATGTCAGTATTTATTGATTATTAAATTGTCAGTGAATACTTTCATTACTATCTTTATAGAAAAGCTAAAAGTGACGCTGCAGCTGATTAACAAGATTCTTGGCCTAAATGAAATTGGTCATCTCCATAGACCTCAATGGATGAAATCAGGGAGATTACCAAACACTTCAGGGAGTCAGGGAGATCACCCAATCTTTAGGGAGTTTCCCTGATATTCAGGGAGAGTTGGCAACTATGGTCTAAACCCTTCTCTATGTTACATCCTGCACCTTTATATGTATTGAGGGGAGAAAAACAATTATTTGCTGGTTTGTGCAAAATACTATAAACATGGGGTAGATCCAGAACTCCGCTTGCAATCCGTTTACTCGCGTAGCGTATTTCCACGTGCGTACCTTCTATACACTCCCATTGTCACACCCCTTGAATGTACGTATTTTGTCCAAGATCCGCTTTCCAAACCCTACCTTAACTTTTGCCCACGTAACCGATGTCATCCGCTCACGTACGTATGGGCAACGCGTATTTACGCAGCTAAGCACGCCCATACTGTACACTTTAAATAGAAACCCCCGCCTACATAGCGTATTTCAAACGTATTTTTGACTCACGTAAAATTGGCACGCCCACACGTAAGTATTTACGTGACACATACGTGAATGGCCCATACGTTCACAATTACGCTACGTTACAGAGTGTGCTTTCTATGGCGCGCATGCGCAGTACTTACCAAAATGCGATTTTACGTCTCTGCCACGCGTAAATTCGCTCACAAGCGTTGTTCTGGATCTGGCCCATTGTTCATTAAAGGCCAGGATAATCTACACAAAATCACAGGGTAAAATGCCCCAGCTCACTGCTAGTAACCAGCAGGTAACTTACATTGCATGCACCTGTTCATATTAAACTACAAATTGATTTGAGCAAACAGCATTTTGTTTACCTTTGTTTGGAAGCATGTCTGGGGCAGCTGACAAGGGGGATGGTCCACGGAATGTATTTTGGAGGCTTTAAGGGTGACCTCAGGTGCGTTAATGGGCCAGATCCAGAACAACGTTCTCAAGCGGATTTACGCTTGACGGGCACGTAAAAAACACTATGTTGCAAGTACCGTGCATGTGTGCGGCAGATGTTACAACACGTAATTCAGAGTGTAAGTAAATAAAAGCGCGTAAAGTTTCCTGTAACGATCTGACATCTGATCGGATCTATAGTCATGATTCTAGCCCTGTCCTGCATAACGATGCCCCTGTATACATTACTCTCTAGTTTCCTGGGGATCGTTTCATAATCTGTTCAAATAAATCTTTGCTGCAATGATGTGATTGCCCACAAGATGGCGCTTTGCAGAAATATGGATGGGAATCATTGTAGTGAAGACCGTTCCAGTACCCTCTGAAGTTTTTTACAGACATCGGGATATCACTGAGCGCAACAATTAGGAGTTATTAAAAATAACAGGAAACGATCAGATGGTGCGTCAGGGATTCTGAACATTATTGGATAGTACAAACTGTCGTTTAATCGTATGATCTGCGTGATTATCGGTAGAAAAAGCCTTTGTGTGGACCCAGCTTTTGGACCAATAAATGCCTTGCTGGTGGCTTATCATATATTTCCAAATGTGTGTAACTAATGCTTCTGCATTTTATTGTACAGATAGATCGGTAGGTTACTGCTGGTTAATATCAGTGAGCTGGGGCACTTTCTCACCTTTGTGTCTGGGTAGATAACCAAAGCCTGTCATGCACCTGTTTATAGTAACCTATATATTGATTTGTGTATCTCTGTATTTACAGCTTATTCATGCCCCATAAACATAACACGTCCTGCAGTAAACATACAGTGATAATGTAGAGGGTGTTTGTAATGAACACATTTTTTTTTTATGTTATTTCTAAGTCATTAACTATAAATAAAAAAATGCAATAATGGAACAAAAATAAAGGCACAAGTCATTATTTTGTACATTGAGACTTCTTTACATGCTTTTTACTTGCTTTATAAAACACATGTAATAAACTCCAGCAGATGACAGCGAATTAACAAAATGTCAATGCATTAACCAGCCAATCGGTTGCTGGTCTGCCAAATTTTCCTACATTGATTAAAGCTAATTACTTGATTGATTGTTCCGAGTAGTAGAAATTTCCACTGTTGTTGGAAAGAAAGAATTGACATCACTCCATCAAACAGTCCCCAATGCAAATTCAAATAGTCCTATATGGTATTCATTGTAATGAAAGGAATGTTTGTCTGAGGTCTATTAAGTGTAAGTGACGGCACTTTATCAAAGCACAAAAAAGCGTTCCATAGTGCACAAGTTATAAAAGGGTAAATATAGTGCAGGGTGAAAATGCAGTATATAATTATTGTAGTGTAAAAATATATTACTATCTCGTACCTTTCTAGAGCATTGATATAGGTGGTTTGCGGTATGAGGAGAAAGGGCAGGCGTAATAGGACATTTCCATGTTGGCGATTTTTACTTTATTGAGGGGCATATGTGGCGATGTTTTTACTTTATTGATGGGCATATATGGCTATGGTTTTTACTTTATTGAGGGGCATATTTGGCTAGGTATTTTATGTATGTTGTGCATAAGTGGCTGACTTCCTTGCGCCTTTTGCGCATGCGCAGTTGCACTAAATAGCTCTGAATCCGGTCCTTTAGCTACAGACAGGGGTAATCCTCATACAGTCTTTCACACAGAGCTCACAGTTGGAAGAGCTGGGTCTAATCAGAGTTAGTTAGAGCTGGAGAGGGGATCCTAAACAGCTGGTTTGTGCTGTGAGCGGGGCTAACGACATCAACTTAGAGACAGGTGATTAGAGAGGAGAATGTGTGTTAGTGAGCTGCAGGGACCTGGGACTGTATAGTTGACTGTTTAAGTGCTGGACTTAATGAACTGTTGTATGCTCCATCCTGACAATAAAGAACAGCATCGTGATGCAGCAACTCTGGAAGAACAGCGTCTGGTTGCGGTGCTTATCACACTGCGTACTTTGTCTAGGTTACAAAGTGTCTTTGTCTAGGTTACTGGGTGTTACAAAGTTCAGATTCAAGGTAAAAGAGGGCTATTTGTATACTATTATTATTATTATTATTAGTAGTAGTAGTAGTAGTAGTAGTAGTAGTAGTAGTAGTAGTAGTAGTAGTAGTAGTAGTATCATCATTATTATTATTATTACCATTATCATTATTGTTGATGTTATCGCTATTATGATCATTAGTAATAATTAGAGCAATCTAATTGCTCATAGCATCCAGTCAGCTAAAACAATGATATACACCTAGATATTTTATGTCTCCCATAGATGGCTTTACCATCATACAAAGGGGCCGCACTTTACCATCATACAAAGGGGCCGCACTTTACCATCATACAAAGGGGACGCACTTTACCATCATACAAAGGGGACGCACTTTACCATAACAACCCGTAACGACTTCATACAATCTATTTTCTAATGAATATACTGTATCATAAGCCGACATAATGGGACCCAAATTAAGAAGGAATTGAGGGCCACAGTTAGTAACTTGGAGGGTCACATAAGAATATCTGCCTCATGTACACGCAGCTTGACAGGGGCCAGATTTACTAAACTGCGGGAAAGGAGAAGTAGAGATGTTGCCCATAGCAACCAATCAGATTCTAGCTAACATTCTCTAGTATGTAATAGGAAAGTGAGAGCTTGAATCTGATTGGTTGCTATGGGCAATATCTCCACTTTTCCTTTCCCACAATATAGTAAATATGGGCCGTATTCACAGACGATACGTTTTTGTGTGGGATTGCGTGCGTATGTTTAAGAGCAGATTAACTGCGCATGCTTAGTAACTTTATCTGCGCAAATTACGTAGTATTAAATGGCAAATGGCATAGCACCCATTCACGCACCAGTCAGCCAGACACACCTTAATGAAATAAACACACAGAGATGTATGGCTGTATTTCAAATGGGAACATGTTTTTTTATAACTGGGCCGAATTGTATTGATTGTCATCCAACAATGAATGGGTGGCCCAAGTAGCAGATGGGGGGTTCAACCCTTAGCTTAACTTAATTTATCTTAACTAACTTATATATTAAAACTTTGGCGCTTGCAATGCAACTGGTCATACCCACTGACCCAAACATGATGCACACCCCTGGACCTGGAAGGTGGCATACCTAATGTGACCCTACGTCCCGTTTTTTGATGGACTGCCCCGTTGTCCCCGTGCCCCGCTTCGAGACGCCAAAATGTCCCGTTTTCAGAGAGCAACAGGTGACATACAATGTATGTCACCTGTTGCTCGCTGATAACGGGACATTTCTGCGTCACATACTTATTCAGAACCGGACTGGCCGCCGCTGGGTCCCGATGCCCTGCTCACCTGCCTAAGGTCACGCTGGCGTCATTCTGCAGAGCGCGCCATGGAGGAGAGAACTGGAGGTAAGAAGACGGCAGGAAAAGGTAAGTTTATTATGTGGAAGAAGGTATTTTGTGTGTGGAGTGTGGAGGAATAACATGGAGGGGGCACACACTAAAGAGGCAGCTATAAGAAGGAAGGGGCAATAAGGATGACTGAACAAAAAAATTAAGAGGGGGGAAATAAGGCTGGCTGGACAAAAATAAAGAGGGGGGGTGAGGCTGTCTGGACAAAAAATTAAGAGGGGGGAATGATGCTGACTGGACACAAATTAAGAGGGGGACATAAGGCTGACTGGACAAAAATTAAGAGGGACAAAGAAGGCTGGCTGGACAAAAATAAAGAGAGGGGGGAAATAAGGCTGGATGGACAAAAGGAGGGGGCAGTATGGCAGAATTGACACAGAAGGAGGGGCAATAAGACTGGCTGGACACATAAGGAGGGTGGGGTGCAATAAGACTGGTTTGATACATAGAAGGAAGGGGCAATAATGCTGGTTGGATACACAGAAGGAGGGGGTATAAAGCTTACTGGACACAGGAGGGGCAATAAGGCTGACTGAAAAAAATTAAAAATGCTGGCTGGACACAGAAGGAGGGGCAATAAGGCTGGCTGGACACATAGAAGAAAGGACATTAAGGCTTAATGGTCACACAGAAAGAAGGGGCAATAAGGCTAACTGGACAGAAACAATGAAGGGGCAATAAGTCTGTCTGGACACACACAATGAAGGGGCAATAAGTCTGACTGGACACACAAAAGGAAAGGGCAGAAAGGCTTTCTGGACACACACAAGGGGAAGGGCAGAAGTCTGGACACACACAGGAAGGGGCAGTAAGGTTTATTGAACACAAAAACAAGGGGCAGAAAGGCTGGCTGATCTGACACACACAAAAAAAGGGGTAGAAAGGCTGACTGGAGGCACACACACAAGGAGAGGAGAGACTGGATTGCTCTAGAGACACACATGGAGGGGGAGATTGGATGGCTTAAGAGACACACAAGAGGGTAAGAAAGGCTGGATGGTGGTATATTTAATATATGTAGATTTCTGTACTTTATTAGTTAATTCCTCATATAGGACCTGATTCACACTTAAGAATCTTCTTAAAATAAGAACTTAAAGTCACTCCTGGGCTAAACCATGTTGATTGCAGGGGTGTCAAATTTCATCTGTTGCAAATAGTACTAGTGTTTAGAGGTGATATTTCCCAGCTCAAGTCTAAATAACAGTGTGATAGTAAAGCTGGTCAGTATCTGTGTGTAGTAAGCAATTCAAAGATATATCCCTGCATGCAAAGAATACAATTAAATGAATCCCCCTGAAATCAACATGGTTTTGTCCAGGAGTGACTTTAAGTTCTTATTTTAAGAAGGTTCTTAAGTGTGAATCAGGTCCATAGTTTTACTTTCAGAATGTTGCTTTAATTGAATGTAGCCCAGTAAAATGTTTTGTGTATTTGTGTGTGTATTGGATAGCGATAACTAGGATGCAATGTGTATTGTATGGTAATAACTAGGATGCAATGTGTACTGTATAGCAATAACTAGGATGAATGTGTATTGTATGGCGATAACTAGGATGCAATGTGTATTATATGGTGATAACTAGGATGCAATGTGTACTATATGGTGATAACTAGGGTGCGGTGTGTATTGTATGGTGATAACTAGGATGCAGTGTGTATTGTATGGTGATTACTATGATGCAATGTGTATTGTATGGTGATAACTAGGATGCAATGTGTATTGTATGGAGATAACTAGGATGCAATGTGTATTGTATGAAGATAACTAGGATGCAATGTGCATGATATCGCAATAGCCAAGATATAGTCTGTATTGTATGGCGGTAACTAGGATGAAGTTGCTATTATGTTGGTCCTTATTGTATGGTGATCAGTAGTATGTTCTCTACCTTGTATTTATGTCAGTAGGATACTCACTGTAATTATATGGGTCACTGTAAATGAGAATTAATAGTATAACACGCTTTTCACACTGAGCTGTTGAAACAGTCTGTGGGTGTAACAGATGATACACAATTTATTTGCAAGTTTCATTGATGCAATTATCATCCGGCCATGACTTTTTGACCACACCCATTGACTATGTGGTGGGCCCCCGTAAAAATTTCATGCACCTGTTTACATTTACTTATAAATTGATTGAGCAACTTCCATTCTGTGTTTAGACTGATTGAAATACCTTAAGTTCTACTGAACTTGCGCCATTACCTTGTTAACCCCCCACTGCTACCGCCAAACCATGCACCGTCTGGATGGAGAAAAAATACATGTTAAAGAAATCACTAAACTTTATGGGAGGGAGAAATCTTGACCAGCAGGAGGATGCCCCTCCCCTGCATACCCTTATTATCAACGACCTAACCACCCCAATTTCCTAATCCCCCCAATCCTAACTCAAAACAAACGCCCTCACTAACTTCCTACCCACCTGGTCCTAACCACCCCCCTTCCCACTATTAACCCCTGCCTGCCCTGGTGCTAAAATGGATCCCTGCCTGCCGTTTATGTTCACTGCAGCCCTAGGGGGTCTTTGGGCCTGATCCAGACCTACGCATGAGAGCGGAGCGTATTACCGCTGCAGCGTAAACACTTTCCCTCCCACGACACTCCCCTTACCTTCCTTTCATTACACTCGCCGAACCCTACCCTAACTTTTCCCTGTGTCCGTACGTATTTTCGTAGCGATGCGCTGTTTGTAGCGGCCTAAGCCCGCCCATACTGTACTATTTAAATGGCTCCCCCCGCCTACATTCCTTAACTCCAGCGTCCGTACTAACTTCGTACTATAAACACGCTTGTTGCACGAAAATACGCAAAGAATACGGACGCCCGAATCGCCGCTACGAAAAGGTCTTTGGTACGACCGGAAGTTGTCACTATGCACATGCGCAGTGCGTATTTTATCGCGAATTTACGCTTATGATCAGCGTTAGATCGCCTGCGAGCGTAGGTCTGGATCAGGCCCTTTGTTCTTAGTAAATACAGATCTGTGAATCCGGTCCTGATCTTTCAGGGCATGAGGCAGACAGACAGAGAGACGATGTCATTTATGATGTAATCGGGTCGCGGTTTTCAAAATAACATTTTTAGCTGAACATCACAATAGCAGAGAAACGGCGGTAAGACGATGGAATAGTGCTCTGGAAAATGCGCGACTTATGACATATGTTCCTGAAGCCGATATGTCAGCCGCTCCGTCTCTGAATGTCACAGCTTACACACATCTCCAGCCCCCTCACTTGTCAGCTGAGTCTTTGTTATGGTACAAAGTATCAGACACAGAAGAACGTGACATATATATTTACATGGTGACACGGTCTGCGAGTGGGTAGCGACTGGCGTTTAGCGGTGAAACGCTGTTTATATTCGTACTGCTTACATTTTATACATCGGCTCCGAGCAAACAGTCTGTGGGTTGTAATACATTAGAATATATTAAATATTTACTCAGCATTTATGAAGGATAAAGTTTGTTATCTTAACATTTATTGCGGTATAATGATGGCTCACAGTAATTGGCAACATATTAAATATTAATGGAGAGCTCTCATAAATACAAAGTGGCCAAGAAATATACAAATTCTATCTATCTATCTATCTATCTATCTATCTATCTATCTATCTATCTATCTATCTATCTCATATCTATCTATCTCATATCTATCTATCTATCTATCTATCTATCTATCTATCTATCTATCTATCTATCTATCTATCCACTCATTACAGTATAGACATATTTTGTGCCTTCACATGCCATATACAAGCAAACCTATAAATAAAACTGAATATAACAAATATTTCATATCCGAGGGTCAGAAGCCCCCTAAACGTTTCCAGCTTCTTCAGTGAAACTGAGCTAATTACCAGCATCTCGCCTGTCATTTATTCTCGATGAAATCAATTGTTACAATCTGCGTCCTCTTAGCAATAAAGCAGCTGGAAGGCCGGGTGTCGCTGGCAGCAGTGTGCAGAGCCTCGGAGTGGATCAGGAAGGATTTGAGCAATCTGTATCTATGTTAATCTGCAGCAGACAACCCCACATTCTGACCTGATCCTCCGAAGCCATTTATCCTGCACATAATTAGTTCTGAGAAAGGCTTACACTCCCAGGTAAACCTTCAGATGCTTCCGCTGTCTTGTGCCATCTTATTTGTTCCATCGTTGTGATGAATCTGCTGGGTATGTGGAGGCGAGATGTATGCGCACAACGATTGCAGATTAGAGGTGCGCTAACGCCACAGCGCTCTGTCACGGCCATTCTGGTTTAACCTCAGTCACCGTGATGATAAATACAGACCCCAAAGAGCATTTTTCCCGTCCAATCTTTCCTCAGTGGAAACACACTAAATATAATAAACACATCAATAATGAGACGAGACTTTGCAAAACTTTCTTTCCGAAATAAACATGAGACACTGCTGGATGCAAAGATGTCTAACGGAGTAAGCGCGTGTTGGCCGTGTCCCTCAAAGGTGGCCCAGCGGCCCATCGATGGTGTCTCATTCCCCATCGCCATTAAGATTTTTAAACCCTTAGTGGTCGGGTCCTGCATTGTTGTGCTTCCTAGTTTATTTCACATATATCAAGGGATCTCAACCAGTGCTATGAGGAGTGACTGGAGAAGGTTGGAGAAAGGTAGAAGTTTCTGTTTCTAACCAGATTCTGGTCCCATTTAATAATGGACAGCAGTGAGTAGCATTGTGTCTTACAGTGCTGAGGTCATGAATTTGATTCCTGTACTAGACCGTATCTGTGTGTATGTTCTCCCTGTGTCTGTGTGGAGTGTGTGTGTTCTCCCTGTGTCTGTGTGGAGTGTGTATGTTCTCCCTATGTCTGTGTGGAGTGTGTATGTTGTCCTTGTGTCTGTGTGGAGTGTGTATGTTTTCCCTGTGTCTGTGTGGAGTGTGTATGTTGTCCTTGTGTCTGTGTGGAGTGAGTATGTTTTCTCTGTGTCTGTGTGTAGTGTGTATGTTCTTCCTGTGTGTCTGTGTGGAGTGTGTATGTGCTCCCTGT
>WWET01003040.1:0-23200 GCA_011038615.1 Limnodynastes dumerilii
ACACTTAATTATTTCACCATATTTACGTATATCACTTTGAATTAATTTCTTTATATATACATGCTCTGTTGGATTTTAAATTGCCATATAGGTGCTTGTATTTTAAACTTGTAATTATTATGCATTGGTGAGAACAGCTGCATACAGGGTTCAATAGGGAAATCAGACTTTAGGACCCAGTAGGAAGAAAAACAGAAAGGATATGGATCACCTGCCGGAAAACAATATAAGCGGGACTTTGGAGACACCGAGTCACTTTTGAAAAAGGGCAGAGCCCGAAACGCGCTAAGTGACCACGGCAAGAGAGACCCCTGGAACACGAATTCACATACCCGTACTTCTTGTGGAGAGGATCCGGAGTACAGCTGCCTACTTTGGACGTCCCGGCTGCATCTCTGAGGTTTTTTCATCTGACTCCCACTTGGACTCAAGGGTACGCTGATCTATCGTCACCCAGGGACTTCTAATTTTATGTGTATATGTTTTATTAGTCTTTTTAACCCCAGTAAAGATTGTTTGAAATTTTAAAGAGTTTCTTTTTTAGACCGCTGTATATACTTGGGATCTGGGTGTTGTTTAATCATGTCTCTCTTTTCCCAATTTTTATCTTTATTTTTATATTATGGATGCCTATGAGGAATCGTTTAAAGCTCCGTATAAGAAATTGTCCTCCTAAAAATACCATCAAGGACCTAACAAGTCTTCTATCATTGTTTCAAGAACTCTTTAAGGACTCCATTGTGCTTCAGGTTTCTATGCATTAACCCTGTATGCCGCAATATATCTATATTTCATTTGTTTACAGTTACACATATCAGCGCTTTTTCTCTCCTCATATCTATTTCTTATTGTCTCTATTTTTGGGGTTGGGTACCCCTGAGTGAGAGATTAGCTGCAGATAGAAAAGGGCGCTTTTAAATGTGATATTCTTTTATTCAGGCAATACACATACACTCGCATAACAACTTAAGAGTGGTAGAGGGCTACCTTAACTTTTTCCATGCATATGGTTGCTTCCACATGGACAACCTACTTGTGCATGCCTCTACTGTACATTTATAGTCTGTGTGCTGCCAATTTGCATTAGGATTCATGCTCCTCTAAGTGCGCAAGTGGAACACTTTACGTGCTAAAACGTGAATCAGTCCTATGTGCCTGTGAATCAGTCGTTCCTGGTTTCCAGGCTGTGGAAACCTAGAATTTTATGATATGTTTTTGTCATTATAAGGTCACCAAAAGTTAACATTTATTTAAGAATACAACAGAAATGACATCAATCCATTCAGATAAAGGATTTTAAAAATGGCTGCCACACATGGCATTCAAAATGGCCTAGTCAGACAAAGGAATTTCACATTATCAAGCAAAATCAGACATAGTCATTTAAGTGTGTTTAAACCAGAATGCATGTTACAGAGAAAATAGAAATAATAATAAGATATAGACGTCCATGTCCCATCACCTAGCACCTTCAGTTCCAATGCCACTCTGATTCATTAAAAGGTTCTTCAACCAAGTTCTTCAAGGAAGTTGGTAGAAGGTCTCCCCGCAGTGCTTGCTCTGGCTCGCGCCTGTTCTTTTCTCCCTCCGGTGACAGTGCCAATTCATAGGGCCCTTTTGGACCGGCAGTTGGACAGTGAGGTGTATTACACTCTTAGAAAATAGTGAGTGTGGTCAGTTTGTTGGGTTACCCAGGGGTTTCCTCCCGCAAGGGAGATTGTTTATTTTTGGTTGAAGAACCTTTTAATTATTTTATTTATTTATGCATGGAAAGCTTCTGTACAATAAATCCAAGATTTTACTGAAGTTGGCAAATAAGTTTTTGTTTTTTGGTTCCCTCGTTGGTGTCTGAGCAAGGTTTCACCCCCTTCGGTAGCAATAATGTGCAGCTGATTGGAAAGGACGCTGATTGTAGTTATACCCTATATCAGTAGGTGTACCTTGCATGTGAGCTAATAGATCAGAGGAGTAGGAGTGTTCATTCCCCCATACACAGTGTGGTGGGTTACTTGTTTGGCGAAAGAGTTATTTGCCTGAATAGGTTTGAGACCTTCTATGCTCACAAGATATCCCTGAAAAGGAAAATATACTGCTACATGTTTAAGTGCAAGACACATGAAGAGTGAGTAGTTTTTTGGAGTAGCGTGATACTTAACTTCCATGGTGAAATTGCACTAGGGCCTCTTGTTTCTTCTTTTCTCCCCCATTTTTCAGAGGAAAATGCCAGGAGGACGAGAATACCGGAGGGACCGGGACAAAAGGAATAAAAGACCATATGATATGCACATTAACAAGAAATGATATTGTGAGTATTACTCTAAAGACTGTGTGTAGATTCTTTGTACCAACAATGTTGCACTAAAGCCCTTTCCTGTTTTCTGGGATTTGCTACTGAGGAATTCAGGAAAAGAGGAATTCTCATTATCAACAACTATTAGCAATAACAACGCATAGGACATCTGAAGGAAACATCGTTCTTTTGGGACTTTCTATTCAGGGAGATCGAAGGAGGAAACCTTATAAGAATTTTTTAAGGACTCTTTTCTGAAGGAAGGTACCTCTTTGTTAACGTTATCCCCAGTGCGGACATTACCATCACATTTTTATTGTTCTAGTTTAATTTACTTTCGAGTTTGTTTGTGAATTATTTGGAGGTACCATGTGGTGTATACCTCTGGTGTTGGTATCTTTGCAGCAGGGGGGAGGCGCGGGTTTATAGAGTTTTATTTGTTCAACCCTATATAGATATCCACAAGGCGTATATTTGAGTTGTGCACATGCGCAGTATATGCACACAAAATACTACGCATGGATATTCTGAACATTTTTAGGTATGAATATGGCCCTTTGTCCTTAGACCTGTTTGGAAGCTAAAAGTCTAAAAAAAAAATCTAAATTAAATTTGCGTGGTTACTTATAAATAAATAGTTTACTGATACTGATACTAGTGCATGAATAGGGAAAACTTCAGTAGAAAAGAGTTTTCGGTATATATTCATATAAAGTCAAATTAGAAAGCCGCTACCAGCAGGTGCTGTATATGAAACAAAAAGGAACGTTTTCATATCAGGAAGAAAAGAAGGTACTCAAGAGCCAATAAGTCACTACCTAATTAGAGAGTTTCTATCTGCATGACTTGCTATTTTATCTGAGGAAGTGCTAGCATTATAATTGCAAGTTATTAATAAGGCCTCATTGATATGATTGATTAATGACCCTCAGCTAATGTTTTCAGTCAGCTGCTAAATTAATGGGAGTGTTTAATGAACTATCGTAGATAACCAATAGGATACACTACATGGGTCACAAGGTGTGGTTTACTAACCATCGGAAAGGAAACACATTTTTTTGTCAGCACTCGAAGTGAGGCTGTATACAGGGGTATACCATACAGTCACTTAACTGATTGATAAGCTATACCTGTCTATTCACTTCATTATTTTCTATGTTTCCATGCTGCCTCTTCTAACTGACCATACCACCACGCTTTCTTTACAACTCTGAACTTCATATTGGTTACACCACTGGTAAGACTTGTATGGATGGGTGTTACAATCTCCACTGCTGTTTAGCTACCTCAATATATATTTCGGTTCGTACTGAGAATTAGTGATTTATACTGTATATGCCATACTTTATGATCAGTGGCTTAATATTGATTAACTTGCATGCCAGTATACAGAACCCTTTGGATCAGTGACTTTAGTATTCATCTGAAGTTATGACAATACTGGTTCTAATGGTGCGGAATTAATCTGATAAGACTGTGGAGTCTCTTGTATGCACCAATTTCAAACAAATGTCGGAGCTCATTAAATCGATTTGCAGACTTTTTTATTTATTTGTCATTATTTTATATATATTTTTATTTTTTATTTTTAGAGGGTTGAGGCAAATGATATTGTTGTGCACACAGACTGGATACTCAAATTTGAACCGTCGACACAAAACTCCCTGCAGGGTTATCTTTTATTGGTTTCTATATGTGTGTACACCATACATTAACATCTGCCTATCTTTGTATCTTATAAATTGCATTTCTATCTTGTTACTTATATGTTTATTTCATGATGTAATAAATTTTTACAACTAGAATCACTGGGAAAATTAGTTTTATTGTTTATACAAATTTTCTGTAGCCCTTGCCACTCTTTTCTTTTTTTCTGTTTGGATGGGGGAGCTAGTTCATTTGGTTATCTTCTTATGCCCTTGTATACAACCAAAACATAATAGTTGAGACTTCACCATGAAAAAGAAAAGTAGAAAAATGTTTACATTGATGTTGTAATTGAAAAATGACTTCAGTCGGTTATGAATCATTGGTTAGGGGATACAATGAATATGTTGGTGTCCTCATTATACAGTGTTATTTAATGTGGAGCATCTACAAACCAGACTATATTGTTATTAATGTATGAATTTCCATTTTTATGCACTGTTGGCTTTCTTTATGATAGAATGTGGCATTTTGACTTGTGGTTGTTATAGAATATATATTTGAACATGTGCTAGAGTTGCTCTTTTAGCTGTAATGCTAATTAATGCTAGGCAGCTGGCTTTAGTTTACTATATGCTTACAGAATATTGTGGTAAGAGTGGCCTTATTGTGGAAGTCAGATGTAAGTGTAAAAATTTAATGAGTGATGGTCACACAAGCATCGACCTCTCTTAATATGAGATGGATGCAGTTTGGGTTGCAATGTTTTCAATTTGACATACACTGACATTGATATTCTGTTGTAACACATTTGTTGCTAATGAAGAGCTCACACAGTGTCTGCTGAGATCATAGGAAAACACGAGACACATTTAATTTGATGTAAGGCTGCAAAAAGTTCTCGTGGTTAAAAATTAGATGAAAGTATTTCTTCCCTGTTATTAAGATAGACTCTCTGATACATTAAATTGACAACATTAACATCATTACTGGCTGCTATTTGAGTTGCACAGGCCCAAAATAATGGGCAGATTTTGCTATATATAATCTACCAATTAGCATCCGTGTCAGCAATGCATGTTCTTGATGTTGATGGGGCAGAGTGTAGTTCTGCAGCACGATGGTCTTTATTTCAAAAGACCAATGTATTTACAGCTGAATGTAATCTGCATTTTAGAAAGCGGAGGTGCTGCAACTCCTGGAGTCATGAAGAGTCATCAGCTGAAAGGTAAGAGTCTTAGCCTAACCCTACATTTAACCCTTCGATAACCATCCATTTCCCGCAGCCTAACCCTAAACTTCCCCTTAAAACCTTATCCTAACCTTAGGCTGCTGCAGCCGCTGCAGCTTTGGCCGGCCCTCCCTATAGGCATTATAGGCGAGTTGCCTAGGGCGGCAACTCACCAGAGGGGCGACACAAAGTTTGTGTTGCTGTCCACACCATTCTTTAAACTTGCTTTAAAGTCTGTGGTGAGCAGAAGAGAAACAGAGATCTGATTGAGTGGCCAACATAATTTCTCTCCCCTGCAGTGTCTGATTACTTCATTCTGAGTCAGAGTGACTCAGATGATCTAACAGAATCTGCAGGTGAGAGAAACAGAGAGAGACTGAACTTCCTGCCTTCATCCTTCACACTGATTGGTCTGACTCACTGACTGTCAAAGCAGTGAGTCAGTGTAAAAGATGTCACTCACACAGTGACTAAGGGCCAGATTTACTAAACTGCGGGTTTGGAAAAATGGAGATGTTGCCCAAAGCAACCAATTAGATTCTAGCTAACATTATCTAGTCTGTAATAGGAAAGTGAGAGCTAGAATCTGATTGGTTGCTATGGGCAACATCTCCAATTTTTCAAACCCGTAGCTTAGTAAATCTGGCCCTAAGATGCAGCCTCAGAGATGCAAGATCAGGACGTCATTACAGTGATCCAGGATTCCTGTGTGGACTGACTGTGGACACAACTTTGCCTCCAGGAGAAAGAAATTCAGTAGAAGGTAAGTTTTACACTTATTGTTATAATATGAAAATGCAATATTTTTCTGTGTGCTATATTATGAATCCAGGATTGTGTCTGTCATTATGAATTATGAATTAATGTATTTCTTGCATGTTTTTGAATTTTTTTCACACTTTATGTAATATGTCCTCAACCTTTATATACCTAAAATATTTGTTCCAAGTCCATTTCTATATTTATTTGTATTTTTTTTATTTTGTCACATTTTTGGTTATGTGCGTTATAAAGGTTACTTTATTATCTGGATTTGCTTTGCATTATTTTGCATACATCAATAATCTAGGAATATATGTATGTATATGTTGATTTATCAATAATAATATGCATTTAATAAATGTCATCTGTGTTCTCTTGGTACATTTAATGTGATAATACAGTTTTAAGTGGTTGGAATTAAACTTTTGATTTGTATTGATTTTCTTTGTAGAGGCTTACCAAATATTTTTATATATGCTTTTGTTAACTAGTACAGTGTTTAAGGCCCAATTGGGTTTGTTTTTAAATTGCAAAATCCAATTTATCCACACCTACAGATCACACACGTAGATTGTGTACATGTGGTCTTAAAGACCACACGTACACAATCTATGTACTGAAATGGAATGTAGATAGCATAAATGAGCTACTACCCATGCACCGTAGTTCATTTCTTAGTACTACGCACTTAAGAAGCAATCTTCTTAAGTGTGGATACGGCCCTTGGTGCACACACGGTTCACTAATTCTACATACATATACATTGTTATATTGACACTCCCTGAATAGGGGGTGATCTCACTGAATCCCAGAAATGTTTGGCTATCTCCTTCATGCTGGTTCAGTTTCAGAAGTTTGCTTCCCCTTTAGTATGATGACAGAATTTAGAATCTTTTCCTATTTCCCTGCATTGAGGCATATGGAGGTGGCCAATGTACAAATACTGAAAGTTTTTTTTCACGGTTAATTTAAAATCATTTGCTCTTTTGTGACATAGTTTTCTAGTTTTTTAGTGTGTGTCTAAACATTAAGTAGACACCAGCCAAAATCTCTCCTAGGGCACCAAATTGGCTAGGGCTGGCCCTGGCTGCAGCATAACACTAATCTATGCGGTGCAATAGCTGCAGTCTCTCACTATTGTTCCCAATAGCAATTTTCTATTTTCAGGGCTTTTAAAACAATGATACAGCTGCCATTCAGCTGGCAGCTGTATTATGTTTAAAATACAGATGCTTGGAATTAGAATTACATCCCTTTGGGTCAGGATTCCCTAATATTTGCCAAGGGAATTGAGAACATATCTGTACCTTTGTCTTTAGTCAATCTACAAATCTGGTATTACACAGATAAGGTTTTCCATTGTTCAGGATATACAGGTTTAATTCTAAGTCTATGCCTGCTATAGTCATATCAGTGGCTGAATTGGTGGTATGAAAACACAGAAAGCAATAGAAGTGAATGGGAAATAATGGTACAGCATACCACCATATACTGCCCCACTTCGAGTTCTGAATCATATTGTAATATATATACATTTGCATTAAATTGTTCTAAACCACCAGAAAATCACAGGCACTGCAGAGAAATAATCTAAAAAGGAACTGGTCATTTCCTTTTCTCCTAATCTATGCTTAAGTCACAAACCCTGTTCTACTCTGCTAGCTTGTTAAGCCACATGATATGAAATTCATGGAACAGAGTTGCAAACTATATTGTTTGTGTGTGTTTATTCTGTAAATGTGGCCACTTAAACTGGCCATATACTAGAGCGATTATACAAGAGGTGTCTGATAAATGGGACAATATTCCATTAGGGATAGGTCCCGATATTGGTGCCACTTAGCTCTCTTGCTGGGACCGGTACTCCTAACTGAAGAGGGAACATCTGGCAAGATATCAGGAGGACCTTACAGTTGATTGGCTGTTTATCTTGGCAGAGATTGGCTGCATGCTACTCCTTGTCAATCCTGACAGGAGGCCCATGCAGCTTGTAGACTGGCTGTCAGTAATACTGCTTTCACATCACCACCCTTAAAAAAAACCAGGATTTTAAATGTGGGTTTTTGCTGGGCAAATTGCTGTATAAAAAAAAAAAAGCTGTGTTATATGTCCATCTATAACCCGCGAAATTCCCGGGTCTGACCCTTTCACATGTGCCATGGATTTTCCGGGACTGCACTGGCAAGCAACTGTCAATCAGCCAAAGAGGAGCTCTTATTGGATGAAAAAAATAATGGGAACTTCAAAAAAAAACTACAGGGATTTTAAAAACGAGGACCTGAAAGTTGACATTTATTACTTGTATATCCCCTTTTTGGTCTGCAGTCAGTCGGACCAAAAAGGAGACCTACAAGTATTACAAAATGCTGTCTGTCTCCTTTCCCTGCACGCGGCTCCCAGCTACCGATTTCTACACTGTTACCTTAACAATAGTAAAGAAATCTGTCCAATCAGATGTCTTTGTGAAGAACCCATGTTGAAGACCAAAAACCCGGGTTTCTACTAAAACCCGGGTATTGGGTGGTGATGTGAAAGGGGTAAAAGAGAAACTCTGGCCAGTTGTGTGTGGCATCTCCACCCTGAGGCAGAAATTCCCCAGCTCACTCACTCTATAATCACCAGAAAATTTAGCACTAATATAGTAAGGAAAGCCCTGGGCTTTTAATAATTTATTATTGCTGTACCAATAATTATTAAGTAAAAGAGATGGGGAAACTCCAGCCAGGAAGTGGAGGTACAGGGTCAAAAAATTTACATGCCTAAATATAAAATATCAGAGCAAATCCATCCTGACAACTCCCTACAGTGATAATTGGCCTGAATTCTTAATTACTGTATGATTGGCCTGATAAATGCTGTAGTGTATGGCCAGATTTACACTAATGGTGTCTGAATGTGACTGGCAGAATCTGCATGTTGATCTCTTCTCTTTTTCTATATTTGTGGTTGTCAGTGTAATGTCAATATAACTATTATAAAATCTTATCTACATTTCTCCAAACAGATACCAATTTGCAGGTGGTGATTCTTTATTAAACCCTATTAATATTTCCTTCCTGATGATCTTTGGTGATTATCTAAATGAAAAGAGTGGCAGGAAGATGGAGCTGTCATTGCAGAATATATACTATAAATGTTTAAATCAGAATCGTCTCTAGATATTCTTCAGCACATTGTGATTAGAGCTAAGTAGAAAAATGATTGAAGAATATTATTAATTAACATTTTCAATACTTATCTTACATATAGAGAAAAGAAGAAGTAACATTTTCAATCTGCTATCATGATTATTGTACATTGATGATTTACACTACGCACTAAATTTTCAAAATCACAAAAATATTGTGTCCTATTGACCTGTCAATGACAGCCCAAAATGGCAACGGGTGTAGGTCACTGCTGCGAAAGGGCCGTGCTCTCCCAGCCAGTTCCGAATTGGCTGGGAACTCAATTGGTTTTGCCTCACAGTGGCAAAGCAATCAATCCCAGGAACAGTGAAAACAGAGCTCTGAATGTTAAGTTAAAATGTTACCCCAACCCTTTCCCTAATCCTTTCTCTAACCCTCCCCTTCCAAGACCTTAACCCTTCTCCACAGCCTGACCCTAAGACTCTCCTTCTGTAGCCTAACCCTAAGACTCAGCTGCCTATCCCCTTCCTGTCACCTAACCCTAAGATTCCCTTCCCCACAGTCTAACCCTAACCTTCTTTCCCTGAAAGCCTAACATAGAAAGTGATGGCAGATAAGAGCCACATGGCCCATCTAGTCTGCCCAAGCTATTTAGTATCCTCGGATGTATCCCATCTGGTCCCGTTGATTTGTCCACTTTCAATTGTGAAAGTTCTTTCAATACCTGCTCCTCAGTGAAAGTAGTAGTAATTGCCCCCACTGTATTAATAGTCTTCCCATTCAAAAGTGGACCCTTCCCTTCTCTTTCTTTTGTGAATATTCCGTTTTGAGCCTTACGATACCCTCCTTTGTTTTTCGCCTTTCATTTATATACCTAAAAAAGCTTTTGTCCCCTTTTTGTACCAAACTGAAGTTTTTCTTCAGTTTGTGCCTTTGCTGCTCTGATAACCTTTTTAGCCTCCTTCTGCTTTGTAAAATACACCTCCCTGTCATCATTACTCTGAGACTGCTTATAATTCCGAAAGGCCATCTTTTTTGCTTTCACTGTAGTTGCTACCTCTTTTGTAAACCACATTGGCTTTCTTTTTCTGGGGTTTTTTCTAACCATTCTTATACAAAGGTCAGTTGATGTTAATAATGCATTTTTAAAATGTCCCCACTGCTCCTGTACTCCTTTCATGTGCTTCCACTCTGCCAAAGAATCACTTGCACATTTCCCATTTCCACAAAATCTGTCTTCCTAAAGTATAGCACCCTTGTTTTCGTGTGGCTTCTCTCTCAGTCATTATACTAAACCATACTGATTGATGATCACTGGATCCTAGGTTCTCACCCACACTTACTTCTGAGATTCGGTCACCATTTGTAAGTACCAAATCTAAGATGACCTCTTTGCAAGTAACCATGAGAGCTTAACCTTGAAAGTCCCCAGAGAGAGTTACTCACCTCTCCCTTGGCTTTCAATGCAACAAGTCCGGTGGCTTCCAATAAAATAAATGGATAAGTATACCGACTGGCATACTTTCCCATTCAATAAAAAATTCACAAATGGCTGCCTTTCAAAATACAGATAGCCGAAATTCAGTTTTTGTCTCTACTTCTAAAATCAGCCTTTTGAGGAGGCTACTCCCACCAATGGAAACAGTGTCCCCCAATCCTGGCCCAATCCTTAACAAAAAAGTGAAGCAACAAATTTTCACTTTATGCAAATGTCAGTGTTTAGTAGCCAAATAAGTAATATGTACAAATGTGTTTCTTTTTTTTGTTTTGTTTTGTTTTTTTCTTAAATGTGTTTTAGTTATATATATCCAAATAGCCATATTTTAAACACAAAGAGAAATTGTTAAAGATGCTAAACTTTTATTTACATTTTCAATATAAAATAATCCTTATAAACTTTCTGATGTCAAAAGCCAAAACGTTTCAAAGTGGAAACATGAAATTATAATTAAACTAATACACATAAAATGATGTTAATAAACAGTTCTGTTGTGTCCTCCCATAAAACTTTGTACATTTCTTGTACAATGTCTATTCATTCCAGAACTTAGGGGGCTCCAAGAAGTTACTGTATTGGGGCCCAAAATTCTTCTTGGAGGCCCTGCCGAGATACTGACCTAAACAAGAGAGATCATTCTCTCCTCCTATGACTAATTGTTTCTCTGTCTCTTAACTGCATATGTGTACTCTGACCCCAGCAATCCATTAGTACGTAACATAGTCTGATAGCCATGTGCAGCTCATTAACATTGGATTAGATTTTGACCTGTCGTCTATAACTTTGACTACTTGTGTCCACATTTTAGACTTTTCACCTTTCAAAAGGAGCCCTTTTGCAAAGCAAATTCACTTACAATTCTCCTGTAATTATGAACACTAAAAAGGGCATATGGAATTATACATAAACATATAAATATGCCTATGCCGAGCCCACTCCTATTAGCACTTGCAACCACGCCCCCATCAGATATAAGCTGGTATTCAAATATGTGCAGATATAAGTATCTTTAGGATCCAGTTCCATACTGAACTAGCATGTGCACAATTGCAAACAACAGGTGTTTTCTGATCCTATACAAAATGGAAGTTGCTCAGGCCAAATTATAGGTGAATGCAAACAGGTGCATGAAAGGCAGGTGTTAATCTGATAGCAACAGACACACAGGAAAGAAAATGCCCCAGCAACACTGCCATTACCCAGTAACAGACTATACCGTCTATCTGTAACATAAAACTCAGAAATGTCCGTTACACATATTTCCAAATATATGCTAAGCCACCAGCCACCGTCAAGACCTTTCTGCATATGGTGGTCCTAACTCTAACAATGAAAGTCCCAATGTTGGGTCATATAAATATGTTTTTAAATTGAGAGCTAACTTACCTCAGGAGACACCCCTTAAAGCCTCCAAATAGCTGCTGTGGAACAACACCACCTCTCAGCTGCTGCTCCCGGACAAGCTCCCAAACAATATACACACAAAATGGAAGTTTTCTGATCCTAGCAATTGGAAAACGCTCCTTCCCAGAAGTCTGGATCCAGCGTGTATGTGTATCTATAGAAAAAAAAATATTTTTATTGTTTAAGTTAATTGTCCACATATCTTTAATAATTAGAATAGACTTTTGTCTCCAGTCTTTCAGATATGTGAAATGTTTCATACATTTTTTTTGCTACTGAAGTTTAAAAATTCATGTTTCTGTTAGTCTGTAATGTCTGCATATTGATCAAAATCAGAACTGAGCGGATACTGATGCATTTGTATCTGTAAGGATGACCTGAGCACAGCAGATTTGTCAAATGTCAAAGGACCTACTCCTTCAATGAACATAGTATTAAATATGTGTGGGTGTTTCAATTACTTTAGTCACATTTGTTATGAGGACACCAGGAAAAGCTATGAAACATTTATTCACATGTAAAGTAGAGATCTATATAATGTAGAATCTTTAAAGAATAATTTATTCTGTAAAGGCCTCACACTTAACTAGAAGTAAAACAACTGACATAAGTCATTTATGCATATGCAAACCATATTTAAATGCTAGAGGTAAATAGGAATGTATTTTTGCTTTGCCTGCAGGGAAAAATAATTGGCTGCATTACATATAGCACAATTTAATAGCTTTTTATTTCTTCCTTCCTGGAGGTCTCAGTGGGGAGAAAGAGATCCCAATATAGCGTAGGGGCTTGATGGCATGAATTAATGCACTGCCTGTAGTCTCAGGCACTGCTTATCAATAATGTGATCCCTAGTGTTACTAAGAAATGAGGTGATCTAGCTCCACCCATCCTTAGTAATGCTATGAATTACAGCATTGATAGGTTTGTGCGAAGGACTACAGGCAGTGATTTCCTTTAAATCACGTCACCAAGCCCAAATTTGGGAGAATTGCCTGCTGTCCAGGGCTTCTAGGAGAAATGTACAAAGGTTGTGTGTCTCCCGGACATTCATTGAAAGTTGGCAACTATGACAAGCACAGAATTGTCTTTAGACAATTGGTAATGAACGTGATATGGTCATATAATTGCTGCTTACCTGGTTGATGGTGAAGGTTAGGGTTAGGCTGCAGTGAGGGAAGAGGTTTCTGTATTGTTATTTTTTGTGTCAGACAACAATAAGATCAGTATAATACTAATCTAATGTTGTCATTTAATGTTGTCGAGTGTATGAATGTTGCAAAAATGACTTTATACTACACCTACACTGAACTAGTTATGTCAATAATTAACCTCTCTGACTAAGCTGTCTTTTCAAAAACACCTGGTTTTAGCTTCCACTATAAGCTTAATTTTAAGATTTATTCTAGAAAACTGTTCATGTGTTTTTAGCATCATTACCTATCTGGGTGAGAAAATGTAATTTTAATTGTAATCAATTTATTGTGATCCTAATTTGTATATTATTATTCTGCACATGATTTGCAGAAAACAATGTAGTACTTTTTCTATACCAACATTAAAATAGCATTACAAAAATTTTGCTGTACTAATTTGTATTTTGTCTTTGCACCCCTTCTATTTCAAATCTTTATTGTAAGCCACCACATCCAGTTATCATTAAAAAAAAAACCATGGCAACAAGCCAAAGTAACTTCCTAATGAAGCGATTTTGTGAAGCTCAGGTGATATGATAAACTTCTGAATGTATACCCAGCGGCCAGTTTTGTTTTTTTACGCTTTTGCATGCTTGTTAAATCAAATATCTAATCATCAACTTAACGTGTAAAAGTATACAGATATAATGAAGTTGTTAAATTGTTGTTCATACAATTACCAAACACTATCACAATTGAAAATGTGAAAATGCAACATTTAAAATGATTTGAGTGTTAAGATTTTTTGATTCAGTTCATTGAAATGCTGTTTATGCCTCTTAAGGTCTTCAGGGAAGTCAGGATTTCATCATTATTTTACAACTAATTAAATACCATTTCTGCTGATGCCTAATGGCCACATGTAGAGTTTTTGGCACTTTAGGAAGGTAGAAAAGAACCATTTAAACACTGCTGTTTTGTGATAATTACCTATTTTATGCCATGTTGACCCACTGCTTAATGAGGTGATGCGGGACCAATTAATAGGGAAAACCATCAACCTACATATTTATAAAGAGCTCTGTGCATGGCATACACTCATACACTATATGTGTAACATTCCAAACAAGTCCTGTTTTGCATAAGATTGGTTTATTCACAATAGTTTTTATCGCAATTTTGTTAATTAAAGCTACTTGCAGGGATCTCTGAAAAGACAGCTAAACAGACAGATATCTGAATATATACCACTGAGGATTGTTGGTCAAAACTTGTTACAGTTTAAAAAAATGCACATCTGACAGGGTCCTTAAAGTGACATCAGATAGAAAGTTAAAATGCCATATCTTCATGTGTTTTGCATTACTATGGGAGGAGAGAGCTGGGAGAGACCTGGGATAAGTGGCAGGAACACAGAGGGAAGCAGAGATTCTGGAGCAGGAGCGGGGACAAACAGGGGAGGAGAGAGCCAGCAGTAAGAGCAGGGTCACACAGGAGAGGAGAGAGCAAGCAGTAAGAGCAGGGACACAGAGGGGAGGTGAGAGCCATTAGTAAGAGCTGCGAGATGGTAAGAAATCATACCATGCTGAACTTATAACTACCGTCATGCTACGCATGCTGACAGAACATTTATTACTGGTAAAAATATTTTTGCCAGTGATACAGAACAGAAGACCTTATGATTGGCTTTAGAAACAGAAAATGCAAAGTAGGAGAGCAAAAGGATCACCACTAGAACCACAGGCAGAAAAGTTAAAGAAGTTGTAGAAGAATATTCTAAAGTAACACACTTACTGTATGAGGCAACACATAACTGTTACGCTAGGATATTCGCACAACTAAACAACATTTGTTTTCCACTTATAATGCATGGTACAAAGTTATATGACTTGTAGGTATAAAGATTTATTCCAACAGGGAAAGTGTTAATCCAAACAGTACTGATCATACAAAACAAACTTACCAAAGTAACCAAGAAACAGAAAACAAATCACACAAAATCTGCGCTCCTCTAGACAGCAGCTGGTTTCCAACAGTAATGGGTTTACACTTCCAAAACCCTCACTTTCCAATGGACATATATGCAATGTACACTGAAAACACTATTAGACAGAATATATGCCTAAGCGTGTAAGGTTTTTGTACTGGCACTATTACACTTGGTTCATTAAGACCACTTCCCTATGGTACGAGAGGTGCTCTGAGGTAATGGCACTTAGATCACACTTTTAAAGACCCTCAATGAAGGGATGCCCATATCATAGACATTCCTCTCCCTTGGGGTATGAAAGTAACCTCTTATTGGCACTGTGGGTCTATATAATTAAACAATTACTCAAATATAAAACATTAAACTTTATTTAAGTATTTTTTTTAAATAATGTCCCAGCAAAATATTTAAAACTGAATACCAAATCCTACAGTGTTATCCACCGAAAAAATAGCTAAAACCACATACACGTGTTTGCAGTCCCTTTATTAAGAACGTAATATCTCAATGAGGCTGATTGCCTATCTGCTCCCTTTTAACCTGATATTATAATAAATTGTTGGCGAGTTGACTTTTATATGATTGGTCTTTATTATTATCGCTTAATAAATATCATTTATAACTTCTGTTGTTTATGGTCTTTAGTGTGCGTGTCATCAATTTGGACCTCACATTAATTTTAGGTCTTATACAAATATTTATAAATTGTATTTTAAACATATGTCTTCATTCAGTATGACACCTGAAAGTTATCATAGGTGTCCACAAACACTCTATTAAATTGCATCCAATATTTATATTATTGTTTATTTATAAACCAGTCTTGTGGTAATAAATATTAGGCCAACCCGTTATTTTCAAGGATAATACCTCTCAATTAGTTATATATTGATCTTAATTCGTAGCCATAGAGTTAATCTAGAGGTATTGGTATTAAAGATTATAATAGAATCACGTAGTTTCTTTATTTATAAATATTGGGAAAGTGTAATGATACTGTGTCCCAACTGCCCAATAGCTTATCAAGCCAATAGATTATAATTGTAGATATAGACATTCGTTTTTTTTTATATAAGATCACACACACTCTAGCGTGGTATAATTGTAGCACTTTCTAAGATTGGCTACAAATTTCAATACAGCCGACCCGCCAGCATGAGTAACATTGTATCAAAGCGGCTTAATAAGGGACGCAGGGATCTTTAGAATATATGCCTGTAAGAAATCAAAACGCCAAGTCTTTAAATGACCTTCTTCAGTCAATTGATGTGTCCTGTTACTCACTAGTTCCTCGGAATCCAACAGGTAATGATGTATTCTTATGTAAACATCTGAAACCAACCTCTCCAGATCGTAAGCTCAGTCCTTCTAATGGATGTAAAATTACACATTCTTCCATATCTGTCAGTTAGCACCTTCAATGAATATCTCTATTTTTCCTCCCGAAGGGGCTCACTTGGGGTAGGGTAACTTTTTCTATTGCGTGTCTCACTTATACCGGTATCATAAAAGACAAAAACAATATCCAACACCATAGTGTGGTATGATAAGGTGATGGTCAGCCTTCTCCAGATATAACACTCAACTACTTAGTATCTTGTAACGCAGCCTATCACAATAAATCACCTCCCACATGTCACGTTCAAGGGGTGTTTGGGATCTGTCCCGGGTGTCAGAGATGAATACGACTGAGATGGCTTGAATTGGAAGTGAGCTGGTTTAATGAAGGACGGGTGCATACAGGAAATGAACAAAACAATAGTCTATGAATCTGGAGGTGCAGGGGAACCAAGGGGATTGGACGTGCACTGGGATAAAGCAAAAAGTCCATGAACAGGGGTACACTCTGGTGGAGGAGGGTAGAAGCAACAGGAGACTACCCTTGGGTAGCTGTAGCAATAAAGTCCGGGTGGAATAAGCTGTAGCAATAAAGTCCGGGTGGAATAAGCTGTAGTGTTGGTTGCAGAGTTAGATGAAATGGATCCAGGTAGCAGGTACTGTGGATTTGGAGTCAGCAGGGATGGAGTCAGTGGGACCGGAGTCAGCAGAACTGATGTCAGCAGGGTTGAACCAACTGGACCGTAGGACTGGAACTCTGGCCTGGACCTTAGGACTGGACCTCAGGACGAAACCTCAGGACTGGACCTTAGGACTGGACCGCAAGACTGAACCGCAGGACTGAACCACAGGACTGGACCACGCAGGACTGGATCAAGCAGAACCGACAGGACTGGACCAACAGGACTGGAGCAGGCAGGACCAACAGGACTGGATCAGGCAGGACCAACAGGACTGGACCAACAGGACTGGAGCAGGCAGGACCAACAGGACTGGATCAGGCAGGACCAACAGGACTGGACCAACAGGACTGGAGCAGGCAGGACCAACAGGACTGGATCAGGCAGGACCAACAGGACTGGACCAACAGGACTGGAGCAGGCAGGACCAACAGGACTGGATCAGGCAGGACCAACAGGACTGGACCAACAGGACTGGAGCAGGCAGGACCAACAGGACTGGATCAGGCAGGACCAACAGGACTGGACCAACAGGACTGGAGCAGGCAGGACCAACAGGACTGGATCAGGCAGGACCAACAGGACTGGACCAACAGGACTGGAGCAGGCAGGACCAACAGGACTGGATCAGGCAGGACCAACAGGACTGGACCAACAGGACTGGAGCAGGCAGGACCAACAGGACTGGATCAGGCAGGACCAACAGGACTGGACCAACAGGACTGGAGCAGGCAGGACCAACAGGACTGGATCAGGCAGGACCAACAGGACTGGACCAACAGGACTGGAGCAGGCAGGACCAACAGGACTGGATCAGGCAGGACCAACAGGACTGGACCAACAGGACTGGAGCAGGCAGGACCAACAGGACTGGATCAGGCAGGACCAACAGGACTGGACCAACAGGACTGGAGCAGGCAGGACCAACAGGACTGGATCAGGCAGGACCAACAGGACTGGACCAACAGGACTGGAGCAGGCAGGACCAACAGGACTGGATCAGGCAGGACCAACAGGACTGGATCAGGCAGGACTGGACCAGGCAGGAATGGACCAGGCAGGAATGGACCAGGCAGGATCCGAATGTTTTTATTGGATTGAGATTCCATAGTAAAATGTTTGTGGAGAAGCCTGTTTTGTTTGGGGAAGCTTGGATCTAGTGCAATATTAACTGTTCACTTAACTCTAAGGGCCAGATTTACTAAGCTGCAGGAAAGGAAAAGTGGAGATGTTGCCCATGGCAACAAATCAGATTCTAGCTGACATTCTCTAGTATGTAATAGAAAAGTGAGAGCTAGAATCTGATTAGTTGCCATGGGCAACATCTCCACTTTTCCAAACCCGCAGCTTAGTAAATCTGGCCCCCAGTCTTGGTTCCTCTCTATTTACACAACCATATATTGTTTTACTGACTTTTATCCTACACTAAATTCACCTTGTCCTTGTGCCTCACTGTTCTCAACCCCTAGAGCTTAATTTTTCATAAGCCAACTGCCCTAATGTGTGATAAATTAACTTAAATAATATTAACTTTAATATCTGTCATCCTTTTCACTAGTGTCTTCCATTTATACATTTGTGCTTCTGTGTTCAACCAAGTGTTATAAATGGCATTTCACCAAGTGTTGTACAGTGATATAAAATCCCACTAGTTTAATTTAAAAACCACTTAAGCTCAAACAAATTGTTTAATCCTCCAGATTGTAAGGTTCCTTTTTTCCTTTTTTATTTTTTGCTTTATCACACATGATAGGGCAGTTGACTTATGAAAAATTAAGCTCTAGGGGTTAAGAACAGTGAGGCACAAGGACAAGGTGAATTTAGGGTAAGATAAAAGTCAGTAAAACAATATATGGTTGTGTAAATAGAAAGGAACCAAGACTGGGGGCCAGATTTACTAATAATAATCAAATTATGAAGATTTTTATTTTATTTATTTATTTTGATCAATAAATTTTTTTTGAAGCAAAGAATATCGGGGTACAGAAAGGAAAAAAAAGAGGAAGGGTACAGGAGTACAATAATAAGACAAAACAGGGGGAAACAATGGCATATAAACACATAGCAAGAAATCCTTTAGACGATAAATGTAGACGTTGGACTCGCAAGTTACAAAGTTCCTTATATTCACTTCTCTTCCAGTAGATACATAATAACATAGGGCCTGATCCAGACCTACGCTCATGAAACGCTTATGTACATAGTGTATTTATGCCAGCGTACCTATGATGCACTCCCCTCGGCACTCCCCTTGGTCGCATTTAGTTTTGCTTTCTTACGCCCAGCAAACCCTACCCTAGTTTTTCTGATCGAAACCGTGGGCTCATTGCATAGTTACGACGCTTAGCACGCCCATACTGTACGATTTAAATGCCTCACCCCGCCATACTGTACGATTTAAATGCCTCACCCCGCCCTTGGTGCGTATTTATGGATTTCGTATGGCAGGCATTGAGCCTTGAGCATTGTTACGAGGCTGTTACGCTGAAGGCCCATACACTCAAAATTTCTGAGAGTAACATCTGCCCCGCAAATGGCTGTTTTAATGCTTACGACCATCGTAAAAACGCACCCGAGTGTAGGTTTGGATCAGGCCCATAGTAACATAGTTGATGAGGTTGAAAAAAGACGCCAGTCCACCAAGTTTAACCTATTATGGATCTCCTGCAATCCCTATCTTTATAATTGAAGTGAATCCATATGAAGCAACCTTCAAACTGTTGCAATCTTATAAAATCCCTGCTGACCCAAGATGACGTTCTATTTGACCCAGGTTCCACTACTGTCCTTTATGACATGGCATACACAGATGGCTCTGTGTATGTCACTATTTTATATTATTTTGATTTTATGTTCCTAATTAATGGAACCAAATCCTTAAAAATCCTTTCCTTCTTTTTATCCTTGATTATCTTTCTGTTACTCTTCTTTCCTACTTCTTGAAAGTCTCTTTCTTAAAAACTGTCCCCCCTAGTTTTTCCTCTTGTATCAAATAATCCCCCTTTTTGGAGCAATTCCTTCTTAGTCTATAGAACTTACTCTAAGGCACTGTTTTTAACCACCTTGGGTATAAACAAATTTGTGTCTGTTGGTTTTGAGAAGGTTTTGGTCTCTAGCCTACTGTCCCCTTGACGAATTGTGAGGTTTAGGAAATTCACCTTTTCTCTACTAATGGTGAAGCTCATTTGAATTCCCCAATAATTTTTATTCAAGTGTTCACAGAACCTATGCTGAGACTTTTGGTCCCCTTTCCACAAAAAGATGATGTCATCAATATATCATTGGTATAACTTCACATGTTTTTCCACTCCTGGGTGTTACAATGGGTATGACAACACAACATGTAAGCTCAGGAACTGGTGAAGTTTATTGCAGGAAGACACAGATGACACAGGATATGTAACAGAAGACAATGCAGAAAAGGCAGTAATGAGCAGAAAACACCAAGATACCAGGAATGCAGATAACCAAAGAAACTGGCAAATGTCAGACGCACGGAGTGTGCAAGATATGTTTAAATGCCAAAAGAGTGCAAAAAAGTCCACAATACAAATATGCAAAATGAACATATGGAAACAGCAAACAAACAAACAGCATAGGAAGCAGGTTAACGGAAACAATGACCCACACCTTGCTCTGGAATGATGGGATATTTATACCCAGAGCACAGGTGTAGGAAAACAGGCAATTACACAAATTAGTCCCAGAGAGAGTGTTCAACAGCAGCCTCTAGGGGCAACTAGTAGAAAAGTTCATAACATTAAACATCAGTCCAGTCCCTTAGAGGTAAAACCAGAAATGGAAATCCAGGGTGTAACCCTGGGTAACTGTATACCTCCCACCAAGCCATGTAGATATTCAGGCATGGGGGGTGCAAATTTGGTTCCTATCATTGTTTCTGTTTCTTGTTGGTAGAACTTGCCCTTAAGGCAATGTTATTTTTCTAAATCAGTTTGATACTCTGTAGGATGAAATATTTATCCTCCAGTAAAACTGAATCATCCAGAATTGATTTAAAAGCCTCTAGACATTTTTAGTATTGGATAATAGTGTAGTGGGAACTTACATCAACTGTTACCATGAAAGTGTTCTCCTTATGTTCTTAAAGTTTCCTTAAAGTGTGTCCAGTATCCTTCAGATATGATCTGAACTTTCCCATAAAAGGTAATGATTAACCAACCCTGAGGTCTCCCAGGGAAATGTGATGGATTTTTGTGTAATTTAGGTAAGGTATAAAACACTGGTATACTTGGGTTTCTAACAGTAGGAAGTTCTCATAATCTGTGATCATTTTCTGTCTGTGGAATTTATTTACTGAATTCTCAATTTTTTTCCTGATAGCATTAGTTGGATTTCCCCTCAGTTTCGTGTATGTGTTTGTATCTTATAATAAGTCTAAGCAGATTTTATTATAGTCCTCCTTATTCTGGATTACTATACTCCCCACTTTGTCTTTGTCTACTATCTCTTCTAACATATTTTTCTCATTTTAGTTCTTAAAGAAAAGTTAAACCCCTAATAAATTTCTGCTGGCTAATATATGGGTTAAAGTTGACAATTTTTTCTGGTAGGGGAAAATTTAAAGCCCTTACCTAACCCTTCAAAGAGTGTATGTTCACTTAAATTAAAAATCTTATTATCTCTTCCCTCATTAGTTTTGCTGCCTTGATAAGAGATATTAAAAATGAATCCTGACACAGTGTTGTATAGGGATTGGTATGATGAAGGCAAAATCCAGGTTATGACTTTAAGTTCACTTATTACACACTATAGGGCAGATGACTTATGAAATATTAAGCACTAGGGGTTGAGAACATTGAGGCCCTAGGACTGGGTGAATTTAGAGTAATATTAAATTCAGTAAAACTATAAATGGTTGTTTAAAAAGAGAGGCACTAAGACTGGTAGTATTATTGCATAGATTACATTTACAGCATGCACCTGGAGTCTGATGAATGGGTTAGCTTACACCAACAGAGGCCCTCTTACCTCACATAAAGTTGGTTTAAGGAGTAGTTGTTTATATGGGGGTTAATTACACAGTTTTTCACATCTTTTTATTACTAACAGAGGGGCATTGTTACACACTGTCAGGCTAACCCTGGCAGCGTTTGAGTGTATGTTTATCCTGCGGTCTCTAGGACAGGTCTGACATTACCACTAGCTGGGGGTAGCTGGGGTTGTGTCTCCTTGCAGGTTCTGATTGGCGGTGGGAACTTTAAATAGTCTCTCCTGTGTGTTCCTCACCGCCGGAACTTTTGGATGTCCCAATTTCAGAAAGATGATCTTCTAACCGGGGACTGACAACGATATTATAGTATGTGACATTCCCAGACCCATAATATATCCCACATGAATTAGAGTGTGCCATCAATGGAAAACCTAATATAGGCCACATATATATAGAATATAGATTGTCATTCCCACACTCCTAATATACCTCCTATATATTATAGTATGTGACATTCCAAGACCCATAATATATCCCACATGAATTAGAGTGTGCCATCCCTGGAAAACCTAATATGTCCCACATGTACTTTTTATAGTGCACCATCTTTAGACCCCAAATATACCCCACATGTATTACATGTGGGATATATAAGGTGTCTGCACATGGCACACTATATTAAGTACATGTATTAATATATTTGAGGTATATTAGGAGTTTGGGAATTGCACACTATGTAGTGTATATAGTATGTGCCATTCCCATAAACCAACTTTTATAGTATGTGTTATTTTCCAAGTCTCTAATATATCCCACATGTGATTTATATAGTGTGCCATGTCCAAACCCCTAATATACCCAAAATGTTTTAGAATCATTGAAAACCCCACTTTAAAAAAAAAACCTGTGTTTGCCACTTTTCCCACACATCGGGCCTGATCCAGAGCTACGATGTTACACTGAGCGCTGTAGCGCTCAGCGTAACATCGCTGCTCTGGCCCGACACTCCCCCTTGTAGATGCCATGTCCCCTAATATACCCAAAATGTTTTAGAATCATTGAAAACCCCACTTTAAAAAAAAAACCTGTGTTTGCCACTTTTCCCACACATCGGGCCTGATCCAGAGCTACGATGTTACGTTACA
>WWET01003040.1:40858-51965 GCA_011038615.1 Limnodynastes dumerilii
ACATGATGGTGATACTAAAGGTGGAGCTGCAGAGACATGATGGGGATACTGAGGAGCTGCAGAGACATGATGGAGATGCTGGGGGGTGCTGGAGAGACATGATGGGAATACTGGGGGGCTGCAGAGACATGGTGGGGCTACTGGGAGACTTGAAACACATGATGGGGATACTCGGGGTAGGGCTTCAGAGACATGATGGGGATACTGGGGTCGGCTGGAAGACATGATTGAGGAGGCTGGGCATATAGAAGGCTGCATGCAAACCTTTTTTTTGCAGGGGGGCAGAATTTTTTTTGCTCTGGCCTCTGCTAGGTCTAGAAACGACACTGTTCCTATCAGACAGTATCTTTGGTAGCAGGTGCATAAAAATTAATGCTCCTGCTAACAAAGATATTTTCCAGTACAAATGTTCTTACTGTTGTGGAGGGGGCCCGAAAAAAATTGAGTGTGACGGGCCCCAAGATTTCTGTTGCCGGCCCTGCATATGTCACCCACCGAGCACAGCTCAGAATCATGACAGTATATTACCTTCAAACTGGACGTGATCCACCATGATGTGAATGGTTGGTATTTAATCCTGGTCAGCTCGCTCAGCAATCTTCAATGTATGCTAGCAAATATTTATGCCCCAAATACTTGCCAACCCAAATTCTTACACTGTCTGGGGACACTGCTTTCCCTAGTTCAAACTGGGGAACTCATTGTCGCCGGGAACTTTCATTCGGTATATCTTGCGGTTGCAGTCTCTGTTGCGATGGTCTGCTTTAAGAAATAGAGATAGCCGAATGGTCCTTTTCGGCTGTCTCTATTTTGAATAGGCAGCCTTTTTAGAATTTTTTTTATGAATGAGTGAGTATGCGGATCGACATACTCACCCATTCATTTTCGCAGGACCCGACGCACCAGCTGCAGTCCCGCTTCTGACAGCTCCAGATAGGTGAGTAACCTCTCCGGGGACTTTTTGTATTGGGGGGTTTAGAGTTAGGCTCTTAGGAAGAGAAGGTTAGTTTTAAGGCCATAGAAGGGGAGGTTTAGGGTCAGGCTGTGGGGAGGGGGGTCTTGGGGTTAGGCCATAGAGAAGGGAAGGTTAGGGTCAGGCTAGGGAGAAGGGAGGGTTAGGGGAAGGCCAGTTCGAAATAGGGCCAATTTTTTGTAGGGACCCTCACCCCTCCCTAGATAGGTCATCCTCTAAAGCCATGCGTACACTCCCCAGAACCACACTTATTTCCAAGGCACTCCATGATTTCTTGAGACTCCATCACCTCTATGATTTACGCCCATGACTTTATGGATACCCAAATGGCCTTAATTTCCTGCCAGAACTGACCTTGACCCTCTAATTCTGTGTACCTCTAAAGCCTATTTCATCTCCAATGTTGTTGACCTCTGCCCCCCCATCCCTTGCTCATTATGGCTATGCTATCTTTTTTTGTTGTTTTGCTGTTAACTTACTGTACTGTTTTGTTGTTTCAATAAAAGATTTCTGTCACTGTAAAGGAAACCGGGGTGCATTTTATTTCGCTACTTTTCATGTGTTGTTTATTGTCCTATACAGTAGGTAATATTACATGGGAATTTTTTTTCTGAAAGACTGTCAAGGTGATTGTGATCATTTCTTTATGCACAGCCACTGTGAGGTTAGCATGCTAAATAAACAGCTTCCACACACAAGGTTTATTTCTATTAGTAAATAGTGATATAATAATATTTATCTCTAACTGCTTCAGCTTTTAGAGCAATGTGTGCTCTAAATTATAATTACACAGCCTCCATCATTGTACAACCAATCAGAGCTGTGTGTGTACTGTTATGGCAAAAGCTGTAGCCGTGTTTCCTTAATATCATGATTTAGGACTTATATTAGGCTTTATATGAGCAGCATTGTTGGTGGAATACTGAGAAATAAGTAAAATGGGTGCTCCTAGTAGGCTGACTGATATATGCTATTTTCTCTTTTTCCTCCTAACAGTTTTTGTTTGTTTTTCATCTGAAATGACCTAAAATGTAATTTGGGAGAGAACTTGTTTGTACATGAGTATGGTCAATAACAACATTTTAAGTAAATAAAATACATTTTACTGTTGATTTTTTTTCTTTGTAAATTTATACATAAATATCTGAGCCACATGTAACAAGCTCTATATTTATTTTAAATATGATCATTAAACATATTTTTCTTATTTTGCTTTAATATGGACCTCACACTGCATTAGCTCTAGACTTAGTGGATTGTTAGAAACAAGCACAACAATTACACTAAGAATCCCAATTCCCTAATAAAAGAAAGCTGTTCCGATGTGTTTTTGAGAAGGATATCTTTGAAGCAGATTTACCCAAGAGCCAGTAATATCTGGAGTGCACCTTGCCCAGCTTCAGCTATTTATCTGATTAAAGTGATTTATAAAGTGCTAAAAGGCTCTAAGCAGCAAATAGTACTTTACACTGTTAAAAATGTTGCATTTTATGATCAGTTGCTCTATACTGTACAGACATTTCATTAATCAAATGCTTATTTTGTTAGAAACCCTAAATCTCAGCCCTTGAAACAGCTAGGTTTAAACCCAGGAAATACTCAATTTAACATTCATAGTTTCTCCAGTATTATCTATTAAATATTGATATATGTTGCAGTAGTAATTAGGATATTATAAAACGTGAGGTTATATTTCTGTGTTTTCTTACATTGTTTCTTTTGGAAAGTATATACGCAAGATGTTCCATAAATCCCAATATACTGGAAGTTCACAAAACTGTTTTATGATTTCATATTTTACAAGTTGCTCTAACAATAAAGTTGCCTATATTTCGGTATAGCAATAAGCATTCTGACGATAAACGGATACAATTTAGTATTCTACAAAGAACCATGGCATTTAGAATTTTAGAGCCCATTAAAAACTGATGTTCTTACTATAAAATTGTCTGAAAACAAAGAACTATTTGCAAAATCTACAAAATCTGCAGATCAAATGGATAGAAAAAGCAGGAATCAAATTTGATCAAAATGACCATTTCCAAAGGGTTTGGTCAGGTGGAAAGGGCTTAATGAAACAGAAAATGTTAATCCATGTGAAAATGTCACACAATGTGTTTATCTGCAAAAGCTCTCAACAAGGAAAAAAACATTCAGCGGTATCTGAACAATAAAACCTGAATGGCTTATTTTTTTAATATGTAAAATGAATTGTTTTTCTCTTTGTGTATTACATGAATATAGAACTTCCTTCTCAAATGAAATTGAATCTAATACACTATACTTGCAGTGATTGCGGAAGGTTACACTGTCTTAAACTGTCTTCAGTGCTTCCTCACAATAATTATTCCCATGAATGCAACTTATACTAAAAGCACCCCAAAATTAGTACTCCCTAAACCACTCCTAGGATTAATACATCCAAGCCTTAATCACCTACATTTGGGCAGCATGGTGACTCAGGCGATAGGTCTTTTGCCACACAGCACTGAGGTCATGATTCCCAGGCAAGGCCTTTATCTGTGTGGAGTTTTTGTGTTTGCTCTGGATTTTCTCACACAGGGCCAGATTCCCTTGTTTGTTCGGAGTTACACTCTAAGGACCTTAGATTGGGATAGTGCGGATTGCTGGATAGTACGTAAGGGCTGAAGGCAGTCCTTACTGTGCTATTTGCATCCCTCCCACAGTAGAAGCACTTTTGCACTGTGAAGCATGTTGCCCTGTCCCCAAAATTTTATCCAGGATGGAATTCTGGATCCAAACCATCAAGATGCACTAAGGCATTTGCTGCTTTCCAAAGGAGAAGTTTTCTATTCCTAGGGATTGGAAAATTGTACTTGTAGTAAGTTTAGATCCAGTCCACAGTGTCCAATAACAGTGTGTGTGTGTGTGTGTTTTAGGGAACTTAAGGCCAGATCCGAGTTACTTACGAGACTGTTTTTACTCTTGCTGCATGCGTAATTTTGACTATTTGTATGTACTATGCATGCGCATGGCAGATGTTAGGCGTCGTAACTCTAATCGTACATACCTTCCACGTAACTACGTATGTAGGGGCGGGTCATTCCTACGACAGCCGGAAATACGCTCTGTAGGCAGAGGGAGGCATTTAAATTGTACAGTATGGGTCGGGTTAGGCACTTACGTGCGTGAATCCATTATGTACGAACGTAGTTAAGGTAGGGTTTGGTACTAGTAAATCAAATAAATTACGTGCGTCCGTGGGGAGTGCATAATACTTATGATTGCGTAAATACGCTATGAGATTGTACTAAAAGTGCACTTAAGTCTGGATCTGGCCCTAAGAGTGTAAGCTTCGATATGGCAGGGACCGATATGAATGGATGCATAAAAATTGTAAAGTGCCACATGATATGAAATAATTAAAACCTATTATTAAATAGATTACATGCTGAGCCTTATAGTACTATAAGCGTCAGCCTGACAAGGGATAAAATGATGATGTGTAATGTGAAAAAAAAAAACAGTTACCACAATAAACATACATAATGAACCCAAATAAACAGTAAATATTTAAACATAAAAACAATGCAACTAATGTGTCCCCCTGTTTTTTTTTTTTTTTTTTTACTATAATGGTGTCCACTCTGTACTAAATAAACCTATATATAATGTATTGTGTAAATGTGTACAAAGAATATAGTGTAGTATAGACTCACCGTTTGGAAGTCATCTGTTTGGGATGACTTGCTCGAAGATCCTGCCGTCTTGCAAGATGATCGGGATATGTTGCTAGTAGATCTTCTCCTATTGCTTGAATATTGGGTGTTCTTGATTGAAGATGTTGTTCCATTGTTAGAATATGTCTTTCGGCCTCCTCAATCTGTTGACGCAACGTCCTCCTCCTTCCTGTTTGGAGGTTCCACTGCTAATGACCATTCGGTCACTAGAGGTCCTCCTGTTATAGTGTCTATGACGTCATATACACTATAAAAGGGGGACCTCTAGTGACCGAATGGTCATTAGCAGTGGAACCCCTGAATAGGAAGGAGGAGGACATCACGTCAAGAGGCTGAATTACATCTTCTAACAAAGGAACAACATCTTCAATCAAGAGGACCCAATTTTCAAGCAACAGGAGAAGATCTCCTAGCAACATATTCTGATCATCTTGTAATATGGCAGGATCTTCGAGCAAGTGATCCCAAGACAGATGACTGCCAAACGGTGAGTCTATACTACACAATATTCTTTGTACACATTTACACAATACATTATACATAGGTTTATTTAGTACAGAGTGGCCACCATTATAGTAAAAAAAAAAAAAAAACACACAGGGGGACACATTAGTTACATTGTTTTTATGTTTAAATGTTTACCGTTTATTCAGGTACATTATGTATGTTTATTGTGGTAACTGTTTTTTTTTTTGCACATTACACATTTGATCCCTTGTCAATCTGACGCTTATAGTACCATAAGGCTCAGCATGGCCACAAACACATGGCCATGCTGTGCCTTATAGTACTATATGCGTCTGCATGATAAGGGATATAATTATGCAGGACATCATTTTTACAGTATGAAAAACACATGTCAAACATGTTGACATGTGTTTTTCAGCTAAAGTCTTTGTTGCTTTCTATGAAAGCGACACACACAAGAGGCAATTTTTTTCAGTGCTTTCAAGCCAAACTAGAGGCAATTTAGTAAAATCGACTTTAGTGAATCCGGCCTGAGCTGTGTTTGACATGGCAAACATTTGGATGATTTCTTTTACCACAATGTTTACCGTGTGGATTTTGCTAAAGGCTAAAGTCCTGGGACTTTGCCTTTAGTGAATGCAGGGATGGCATAATCGCCCCCAAAGTCCCAGGATTTTGGTTGATTTCAGCAAAATTGACCTTAGTAAATCAGACCTATAGTGTTATATAATGTTTGTTTGGAGTGCCAGACCTGTCTTTTGTTCCTTGTAGCTACACAGTGGTCACTTTTGAATCTTGGCTAAACCTCTTCCATTTATATTTACACTTGGCCTTGTGTTCTCTTGTTACTGTTACTCCTTAACCATAAAGTTATGGCTATGAGTTCATTTATAACGCTTATAACCAACTGTATACAAATGTCAATGGAGGAGGAAGCCCTTGTGTGTAAAAGTCATTTTTTTACACCATAGCCTGCTTTTAAATGTCTTAGGGGTTCTGGATTGCACACATATTCCCATTTAGGGCTGGCCCAATGTCTGTAATCACTCTTTGCCCCCACCCCCTTCTGATCCCCACCATTCCAGCCAATTTATAATGAATATTTTTATTAACAGAAATATTTTAGGAACATTCTAAAATCATACAACAGAAAGAAGCCTTAAAAATATTATTCAAATATTTTATATAATATAAAATATAATATCAATATATTTTATTATAATATAAATATTCTATATATGTCTCCATAAAACAGTTTCATATTTTCATAAAAGGGTTCTATACTCTTTACTCTCAAAATACAATTTTTTTATGCCTATATACTCGTAATTGCAATTAATATTCCCCCAATAATAAAGCACTTTATTTTCCTTAATTAAGCTAAAATGATAAGCTATAATACAGCTCTGTATCATAAACAGCTCTATTTTGGGGGTAATCTATAGCCCTGTGATGTGGGGACATAGAGGCCTACTACTGGAATAATTGTGACACAAATATGGACCATACATTCAATAAGCCACAAAATAAAGCTCTTTATCCCTTATTATGTGTGTGAAATGATTTCCCATAATATGGGTCTATATTAAATTTAAAAAGGCCTGTTAAGGGGAACAGCAGTTTAAATATATCATTATAATGTTCTTTATTTTGCCTTAATTATGCTCAAATTCCCTAAAATAGGCTTTATATTCCCTTCATAATAGGGTCTTATCTCATATAGAACACAATTAAGGAATACAGGTATACATTCTCTCATTAGTCATACAGATTCAGTGTGCAGACCGGCTTGTACAGCCCCTTTCCTCATCTCTCCTCACCCCCTCGCTTCCTCTCCCCTCCCCTGCCTACACAATATCTGAAGCTGCAGCCTGAAAACCAGCATGAATAAACTAAGAGGACCAAAAAGACTTCCACTGGTAAGTAAGTAGAGGGTTCTAGAAGTCTATAACATTTTTATTGCACAGGAGATATATTTGTATATAGTAAAATATTATATTTTTGAGTAACATATATATTCGTAACGAAAAAAAAAAACATGGACAAGCATGAGCACAGAAATAAATTGTAGACAAATATAGGCATACTTAAATCAGATTTGAACCTAAATTTCACACAAATAGTTGCTACACTATTTCTGTTGCATCTTTGGAATATGTCACCGATAAAGACAGATCTCTTTATGATAAAAATGATGAACTATGATTTAGCTGCACAGTTATTGCAAAGGTGAGGCTTTGTGCCCTGCTTATATTAAAATAAAACAGAAGGAAAGCCAATGTCTGTTTGGATGACAAATGAATTTTTAAAAGCCATAGACTGTAAAAATCTTCAGACAGATAATAAATGTTTTTCTCCGAATAATGTATGATATCATCAAAAGAAATTGCTTAAATCTGGTAAACCCATATTTCCCTCACCTCTGTTCGTGAATCCCTTTAACATCTTTAAATATCACAAAAATTGCTTTACAAATTGCATTATTTTTATATTTGTTTCAGTGTGCTTTTTTATATACCATTAATTTGTTGAAAGGCAAATAACTTTATCTATATAGTGAGAAATTTAACAGCATTTGAAAATGTGCAACACACAATCATTCTCATTACAAATAAATTCATTTTTAATCAGTAGTTAGGACATTGTACAACACAATGTGTGAAGGGTCAGACTTCAATGAATGAAGAACAAACAGTAACTGTGCCCTGAGATGACACTCTGTGGAATGATGCAGAATAAAAAAAAAATGAGATCAATCACTGTAGCAACAACAAAGGCTTGATAAATAGCAGAGGCTTTGTAAATGAGGGTCAAGGGCTTTTCTTTTAATTTACCAAGCAGAATCAAACATAGCACAGATAAAACTGAGGAGATTTACCTCAGGAACAGGTAAACAAGCACTGAAAACATGTAGAAGTTATCCAAAACTGTTTTTAATGTGACATTTCTATATTATTATAATGGGATATCAACAAAAGAAATCTTCTATAGCAGAATAGCAGAAGATAAAAAACCTTTCATGAATTATTAAAATTTTATATTTCTGAACATTTGTTTTTCATGTAAAAAAGACTCAATTTAGATATTCTCTATAAAGTTCTGTTCTTTATTATTGTTATTATTATTATTATTATTATTGTTATTATTATTGTTATTCTAATTATTATTGTTGTTGTTATGATGATGATGATGATGATTATTATTATTATTATTATTATTAGACTAGATCGAGACTAGCACAATAAAAATATGTTTTTTGATCATTGTAAAAAGTCTGTGTTTAATGACTGTATTTACAGTGTGTATCTGGATACTCCGGATCTGTACATGGAGTATCTCAGGTGGAAGGGGGTAGAATGCAGAGGTCTATTCCACTATGTGGGAAGGAAGAAGTATTTCAGTTTTAGTGGGTGCATGCTAAGCACGGTGCACCCTCCACTGGTTACAGGCTTCCGACCTGTTCACATTATACGTGAGGATGATGGGAAAGTCTCAAGGTAGGGGTTTGTGATGATAAATGGCCTTCCCTCGTCCACACATAAGGGCTCCAAATACAATGGGAACATAACGTTGGAACCGTGTATTATTATTATTTTTATTATTATTCTTAATAATAATAATAATAATTCTGAAAATGGTTATAATATTTGACACATACAAATGATTGTATTTGTAAAAATGAGACGTTAAAAAATGTCTTGAGATGCACTCATTACCCACCCACATATGCTATTGATAACACAAATATTGGCTCCTAAGGATGATTGCCATTTATCCGGAGACACACAATTGATTTTCTGCAGGAACTTTACGCAATGGCTTTCATGATTGTAGCTGTTTATAGGGCTGTTTGGGGTTCTTTTATAGAAATTTGATGTATGGTGGCAGAACTGTTTGCTCAAACTACGCATATTTTTCTGCGCTCCAGACTTAACATTTACAGTTACCTGCCTGATGGTATTGTTAGTGGCATAATGCACCGTCTGCCACATGTATGAAACTGGTACTGTACATGTACAACCTGCTGTATGCAATGTAGATGTGGTCAACCTGTGAAATACTACCCATTCATTTACTCTAAAAATATAATGGTGCCTTTTTCATGACATTTGAGGAAATGATACTGGGGCTGTAGTTAGTTTAGGTTTAAGATAGTTTATACTTCGGTGTTGATACAGAGAGAGACCTATACCAGTTATATAAAACTTCTGTGCCACAAATACCTGATATGCATACAGTATGCACCCAGACAGATTGGCTTGAGTTTATCATTTTCATTCATTTGTGACTATATAGGTGGCATGGCTAAATGACCCCGTCCCACAATGCCTTCAGGGTTAGTATGTTTCGATGACTGGAGAGAGATTTTCAGCTATTTAGGGCCAGATTTACTAAGCTGCTGGTTTGGAAAAGTGGAGATGTTTTCCATAACAACTAATCAGATTCTAGATGACATTCCCTAATAAGTAATAGGTAAGTGAGAGCTAGAATCTGATTGGTTGCTATAGGCAACATTTCCACTTTTCCAAACCCACAGCTTAGTAAATCTGGTCCTTAGTTTCTTTCCATTGTCGGGCCTATTTGAGACCCACTTCTGGACACACTCTTCTTTTATATTATTAGATTGTCATGTAATATGGGATCATGCAGCACGCACAAAGAGTGGATTTGGCTCATGTAGTGTGCTCCAGCAAGTTACTCCAACAAGTCTCTCAGCTCTGACAGGTAACCACATATTTAGTCATTCTATTGCAGAGGTGTGAAATGATGAGTGGCTCTCTAAATCAGTAACATAAGTTGTATTAGTGTTGTGTAGCCTATCACAACAGTCACTTGCTAATAGATACTATTTCTTATACATTTTCATACTATCTTTAACAGTTATTTGTACTGCCTATCAAAATAAATAAGATAATCTTATTATGGTATTCATGCTATTGTGGTAGGTTCATTCACAAATGTGCAGTCAACCCCTTCTGAGCTTGGTTTCAAGACTAGAGTAAGTACATTATGTGAAACAGATGCTACAGAAGGGCAAGAAAACCCAACCCCGCTGTAGCAGAATCCTCACCTGTTGCACTCCCCTATTATCCTGCTGTTACTAGCAGGGACAGTGATATACCATTTAGTAGAGTATATAAAAAAAATGTTTTTGAAAACTGTGTTTATTGCATTTAACAAGTACATTCCTATAAATTGGGCTAGGGAAGGCTGCCATGCCTTTTGACTGTCACATTTTAAAGTGAATAATTTGTAAGTAATAAGTAGAATTAGAGTTACACCATAGTTACATATTAGGCTTAACTGAAGCAACAAGTAAGAACTGACATAATCTTTTCCTCTTGTCATCCAAAGGTAACTGCTTTTACTCCTCTAAGCGCTGTGCATATATCATTTGATGCAGCAGGTGGTTTAACATTTTTTAGTTAATAATATGACTCCTATTAATGGCTTTGTAGAGTTATTGTTAAGAAATTGTGATTGAATCTTGTGGTCTGGTGTATGACGGTTTAGTGTGTGTTGTTTTAAGTTTATGATACCTTGCAGTGGGAGGAGGGTTTGGAACCTTGTTAGCAATCAGTACCTACACATGTCTTTGGTTACACCAGAGTTAAATAGAAGGAAAACAAAGGGAAACAACTTATTACCCATCTCTACAGCTAAAGAACTTCTTTCCCATCAATAGCAAAATTATACAAGAGAAGAACCAGCGCTATATAAGCAGCATGATGGCGGGAGGAAAAAGGGGGTTCCTACTGCCCCCTAGAAACCAAATCACTCATCACTTTGAGAAAGGACCCCGGAGGGTTTGAAACGCGTGAGTGGAGCCAGGCCAGCCGATACTGAGGACTTCTGTGACGGACACTGTGACGATCATCTCCCTGGAAAAGTGGATACCCGGGCCATTCTAACAAAGACTTTCAAACAACTGAGATCCGAACATTGTCTGGTACCCGTGGGGGGG
>WWET01003040.1:62078-83820 GCA_011038615.1 Limnodynastes dumerilii
TAGGGAAACCAATGCGGAACATACCAGGAACGCGTGGAGACTCCTTACATAGATCTATTTTAATTGGAGAGCAAGTATTATCCTCAGATCTTATATGTTTATAACTCTGATTAAGCTGCTATTATTTTATCTCTTTTCAATTATGTCGTAGTCAGTGTAATAAAATTACTATATTTTAGGATTCCCAGCGCCTACTTATCATTATTGCCAACACTAATATTTATTTTTTCTTTTAAAGCGCTGTATTTCTTTTGCAATAATTTTCTAGTATGTAATAGGAAAGTGAGAGCTAGAATCTGATTGGTTGCTATAAACAACATCTCCACAACATCTCAGCTGCAGCTAACAGTACCTAAGGATAATCAACTGGTATCTTCAGTATTATGTTAATGTATGTGCAAAATCAATTTAATAAGAGAGGCCAGGAACCAGAGTGCAAGGAAAAATTTCTGAAATGTTTCCAACAAAGGGACAGCACTGGCGGGATGCATATAGTGTGTATAGGTTGAATGGGGAGAGGAGGTATTTTACTTCTACATTAAGGACCTTTATTTGTCCTTATGCCCTATTCAGACTTCTGTACTGTCCCTATTTAAGGTGAGCATGGCAAAAAAAAAAATAAGTAGGGGGAATGGAAAATCTACTTGTGCAAGGGCAGTGGTTACCTCTTGCATGCACTGGACTCAGGATACAGTGGATTGGATGTCTGCTGTTATTGTGCTCCAAGCACAGCTAAAGCAGAAAGCTGGATTCCATTTCCAAACTTTACATTTCTGAGATACATGACTCTGGGGTCTTCAACAATCACAGTACACTGCAAATTCACATTATGGCCTGGATTCACACCACCGGACATATTGTTCGTACGTCCGTATTTTACCGATAGTTACTACTGCGCATGCATAGTAACTTTTTTTACGTAATCTACGTATAGTATCCTTACATAGATTGTGTATATGCATATGCATATACGCAATCTACATAACGAAACGATACGTAGCTTACGTAAAAAAGTTACCACGCATGCGCAGTAGTAACTATCGGTAAAATACGGACGTATAAACAATACGTCCGGTGATGTGAATCCTGGCCTATATCTGATAAGTCTGTTCTGAGGAAAGATGAAAAAGAATGAAGACGTGTAAACTAGAGCCTGGCTTCCCTATAATAATCACACATACATATTACACTATGTCTTCCGACACCCATACATCAGATTTTAATCAGAATCCCACCAAATTCAAATGCCTTAAACATGATCATTTTGCCCAAAATTTTAATATGGTTTCCCTAATGGATATGCTTAAAATTCTCCAAGCATTGCTTAGATTGTAGGAGACTTTGTAACATTATTATGGGCATCCCTTTAGTATTGCTCTGAAATGAGGTTTCATAACAATAGACCTATGGTATAGGATAATGGCCCAGATCCAGAGCCCTGTATGCTTTACATAGGTACGCACACATAGCAGGGAGTTCACGCCCCCTGCACTCCCCGCTGATGGTTGTAAATCTGGACATTTTCGTGTCCAGATTCCTACCTTTATTTTTTACATCTATTGGTGACTATTGATTTATTGGTGTTAGGAATAGAGAGAATGGCTTTCAGTTTTACTTATTCTCTATCTTGAAGAATCCCATTAGATTTATATAATGACAAGTTTTTGTTTGTGTGATAGGAGAGATTAGATCATTGTAGAATCACAAATGCTAGGGAAAATTAAGGATGTTAAAATTAGAGATGATCGGTTCGGCTTCCATGAAATCCAACACATTCAAACTTTGGGGTTCTGAGTTGAACCGAGCCATGTCGCAGTTCCTCCCACCAGATTCGGATCTGTATTCGAGGCAAAACACCATTTTCACTAAAATTCGGATCTTTCCAGCCTTGTATTTCCTGCTTCCTGCCTCCGACAGGTAGTATCACATGACTGTGATCTGCCAATCACGGAGGGCTGAACTTACAGATAGGCTTGTGGAGACTTTTATTTGTTCAACAACTAAAACTTTATTGAGCAGAGTTGAAAAACTGAACATAATTCCTCCTAGGATGAATGATATCAGGGGTGCAACTATAGTGGGTGCTAGGGGGCAATCATTTCCCCCTGCACTCACCTTTAATCCAATCCACCCAATTAACAGCTCCAATGCAGCTCCGCTGAAGAAACAGTCCTCATTTGCCATTGCTAGAGCTACACATGTGGTACCCCAGGATATTAGTGCGCAGGATGGTGTGGGAGTGTTGCCGGGGAGACAGGTGGCTGGAGCACGAGGATCGTTGTTTGGAAAGTTGCCTAGGCAGCAGTCAGCTGGTAGTGGCATGTGGTAAATCGCGAGGGATTTTTCTAGAAGGTTCAGTTGGAAAGGCAGTTGGTGTGGTGAAGTGAGGAGGAGAAGGTGTGAAGCAGAGTGTGGAGATTTTGTGGAGAAGCAGAGCCAACGGGTTTTGTAAATAGCGTAAGAGTGCCAAAGTTACTGGAGAGCGGAGTTAATAGAAGAAATCTGAGGCGGTAGAGATAGTGCTGAGAGGCTGGGAAGGCATTGGAAGTGCTGGAAGATGGCATTGGAGGTGCAAAAAGGTGCAGAAAAGGGCGTGCTTAGCAACGTAAATACGCGTTGCACATCTGTACGTGAGCGGATGACATCGGTTACGTGGGCAAAAGTTAAGGTAGGGTTTGGAAAGCGGATCTTGGACATAATACGTACATTCAAGGGGTGTGCCAAGTGGAGTGTATAGAAGGTACGCACGCGTAAATACGCTACGCTAGTAAACGGATTGCTAGCAGAGTTCTGGATCTCTCCTTTGTTAGTTAATATTAATAAGTATAGTTTTTTAGTATAAGATTGATAATCATTTCAGTGTTCGGATAACTTAAAAGAATAGAGCATTGCTATTACTAATTATATTGGTTCTACATATACTGTTTTAAAAGTATTACATATATTACAGTTGTGAAAGCTGCTACTATTGATGATATCAGTTTTACATGTTCTCTTTTGGAAGCATAATTATATATGTTACACTTGTGAAAATTGCTATTACTAATTGTATCTGTTTTACATGCACTGTTCTAAAATTATTTCATATGCTACATTCGTAACAATTCTGTCATTTTAATTGTAATTATTCATGCCCTATTTGATGATTCAGAGTAAGTTTTCTGCTCATTCCTAAATACATTCAAAAAGTAAAATAATTTTTACTAAAAGCTGGTATGCAATTATTCAGAGCTTTCTTTTGTTGCCTACACCTCTCTGCAATCCACCATTTACTATTATTTTAATACCTGTAGCCCTTATCACCCGGGTATCACACACACAAGGTAATCACAACTAGACTGTCAGTTACCCAGTGGGCCAACCATGGGGGATTCTGGTAGCCCAGAAATACCCCCAAAATGATTATTTAATAAAAAGGAAAAAATAATAATAAACTTGAAAAGGGGGCATGGCTTTATTGGCTTGTTGGCTAGAAAGACATAGAAGAGACATCACACCACAGGGCAGTTACCATAACAAGGAAGCAAGTTTCCCCAAACATGAAGTAACAGTGTGAGGGGGTCCATGTATCCATCAGTGTAACACACAGACAGTAACCATGTGCATAGGCAGGGGTGTTCAGCCAATAGAGTGATAAGACTATAGGGGTAATCAGCTAATAGGGTAAAAGGGCTGCAGTCACAATTCTGCCACTCATACAAGTGCTAAGAGCCATTAACCCTTAGGGCCAGATTTACTAAGCTGCAGGTTTAGATGTTGCCTTTAGCAACCAATCAGATTCTAGCTCTCTCTTAAACGGCATAGTGCCCAATCACACACCAGGCAGTCAGGCACACCTTAATGAAATAACGAGACCGACACAATAGCTTGGGTTTAACAAGGGAACATAACGTTTATTTAATTGGGCCAAATTTAAATCAGAATCAACCTATTTATTATTATTAAAGCAACCAATGACTGATAAGCTCAGTCATAATGAACTAGGTGGCCCACTAGCGGTTGAGGGGTTTAGCAGTCACACTCACCAAGACAAGAAGTCATTCACCTTGACCTCTGGCGCCCCCCGCCCGATCCTCCAGCAAACACTCGACCCGTATGAATGCTCGCAAGGTGATAACCTGAAGGGCCCTACCACTGAGGCTTGGCACCCCCAACTTACTGGGTTGTGTTTGCTATTAGATCGGGACCACCCCCATTTCCACCTCCCCCTCCCTTTCCCCACAGACTCCTCTCCATGCGCCATACCTTATTACTGACCCCTCAACCGCTACCGCTCCGCCATGTTTCGTCTGTGAAGAAAAAAGGTTAACACAAAAACTTAAACTTTATGGGAGGGAGGGTGGGTGAATCCTCTCGACGAGTGCCCACCCCCTAGTCTGCTATCCCTATTTAAGCTCTACCCACCCCTTTTTCCACACTATCCCCTCCCCTATTCCTACCCTATCCACCCACACTACTAAACTTAACTCCTGCCTGCCTGCTGTGTTCTATGGGCACCTGCCTGCCGTTTATGTCCCTGCGGCCCTATGGGGTCCTTGGTTCTTTTTCTTTTACATACTAGAGAATGTCAGCTAAAATCTGATTGGTTGATATGGGCAACATCTCCACTTTTCCAAACCCAAAGCTTAGTAAATCTAGCCCTCAGTCTGCTAAAAAAGTACTAGGAATATACTGGTTAACAGCCAGTTAAACAAAACAATTGTTTTTAAACATTTTACAAATTATAGAATTTATAAATATATATTTACTTTGGAAGGGACCATAGATATTGTCCTTTCATATGTTATGTAACGTTATATAACATTAGCAATAACATTAGCAATACATAGCAATACATGAGAATATATTTGACAAATGTCACAAAGTTGAGAGTTGGATACTAGACAATATATGGTAGCCTGTACCAACCAATCACAATCTTATAAGCTGTGAGGTAGTCCAATTTGACTAGGAATGATTGGAAATGAATGTTATTCATATTTATAATGCTTTAGGAGCAAAAGTACATAAAAATTACTTAATTTTAGCATTTTTTAGCAATTTAATATAAAATATAGATCCAAATTCAAAGACTTTTCTTTGACAAAACCAAAAATAAAACACGACGAAGATTTAGAACTAAAACCAAAACATAGCGGTCTACGCTCATTTCTAGTTGCAATATAATTTTATGAGAATATGGACATTTCTTAAAACCTGCATGTGATCAGAAGCTTGGTATGTGTTTCATTCCTCCAGAAAGTTTGCTCTAGGCCAGAGCTAGTGGAATTGCATGACCAAGTAGATTATTCTTCAGGTGTGTCGGCCCGCTGACAAACATTAATCAGTCTACTAAAAGAATAAACAAAGTTTTTACCTATTGAATATTACACCATGGCCCTATGGTATATTTACTGTTTTGATTTCAAAATATCTTTTTGTGATTTGGAAAGAGCATTACATTTTTGCACATGCCAGAATGTTCAAATATTTGTGTTTTATTTATTTAAAAATTTTTATGTAATATTCTAAACATTCTAAACATAACATTTCTATTTTAATGACTTACCAACAATTTTGTCTATATATTTCTGTTAGCATGTTTCAAAAACATACTTATTCAATGTACTATGTATCCAGAGATCCTAATCATGGACAATGAATCGGGGGTTACAAACTTTCATTGCATTGTGCCAATATCCCATACTTGGGTCAGGTCCTCTGTGTCACTGATTTAAAGTCAATGAAGGTTAAATTATTTTTTGCATTTAATTTTTTAACATTTCATTGCATATTTCGCAGTTTGAACAACTGTAGTATTATGTTGCATTTCAAAGTCATAATGATGGCTATAAAAAAAAATGGATTGAACATGATTTAATGAGTCATACTATCCGTTTTAGTTTTTTTTTTTTTGCTATACTACATTTTGCTTTAGTAGTTAATGAAGTACAAGAAAACTGACAGTTTTGCTTCATACCAATCATTTCACTCAATGGTACAATTTTCTGCTCAGTGGTTCCCCTATTCATGCATAGCTCCCTTCTTCAGAACTGATTCCCACAGGCAGAAACAGCAAGCATTGCCGAAGGATTTAATTTTTATTACTGCAATGAAACAAGTACTGCATGGCCGCAGATTTTGTTAGGGTTGTTTCTACAACTTTTGTTATTATCTTTTTTATTTAAAAAAAAATCTTTGTCATTCTAACATGAAATAGAGCGTGATTTTAACCTATTTTTAGTAATGTCTTTCTTTAAAAGAATTAAAAATGAATCCATATGTATAATAGAAAATAATACAATTAGATTTATGCAGAAGAATGCAATGGTCATATAATTAATCTAAAATGAGATTTCTTTTTTTTTTAAACCAGCAATTACTGGATGTGTATCATACAGCTGTATCTCATTTGTACAATAGAGTGCATAGAAATAAAGATTTTAACTGAGATACTGTGCCCCTGCAAGTCATAGAAAATAACAGATTCACAATTGAATCATTACTGATAACGATGGAAATGCAATTAAATGTTATTTGAAAAACTATGGAGGCGTTTATGTGTTACAGAATTCTTAAAAAACACAGATATTATTATTATTTTTATACCTGATTCGAAGTTAAGAGCGTGATCAGAGTGTTAGTGCATTAGTGCGTTCATACGTAAATATTAACATGTTTGAGATCCAAACACGGATTCTGAGGTGCTACAAAATCTAATTAACCACACCCCAATCACGGGTGTGCCACGCACGAATAAATCTCCTGTCATGTGTACATTTAAAGATGAATGTGTTTCCCTAATGTGTTTCCTTTAAACTCTTAAAGTCAGTCACCTTTGCCAGACATGCAACTAAACACACATTTTCCAGCTTCGTCATGTTAAAATCTGTTTATTAGCTGACTAATAAAAGAATGAAGGATTTTTTTTTGTTTTTGTTATCTAATTGAACTACTTGTGTGTTTACAAATTACTCTCTATATGCTGTATATATATATTTAGTGTTATTTATTAAATATATTGTTATAAGCTTCTTCTATTGAGTATTATAAGTGTGATTTTTATTATTAAAAGGATTTGTGTATTGGGTATAATAATTTTTAATTGTGTTTTTATTATGATTAATTCAATTTTATTTGTCACTTAAAAATGTTTCAATTATATTTTACTTAAGTAATTTTTATATTTATTTTATTTTTTTATAAAGTTAAACAAGTAAAATTTTTTAAAAACACAAATGGAAACTATAGTGGAACAGGTGTAGGCTTAAAAAACAGAAAGGTAAGATGCATAGGCTCTTTCTAAACCATACGAACAACAACTTAAGAGTGGTAGACGGCTTCTTTAACTTTTTCCGTGTGTATGGTTGCTTCTGCAAGGCCCTCGCACTTGTGCATCACTCGTAACTTTAAAAGCATGCCTCTACTATAAGTAATAGAGTGCTGTCAATTTGTATTAAGAGTCATGCCTCTCTATGTACATGCGGAACACTTTCCATGCCAAAGCGTGAAACAGTCTTCCATGTATATGAATCAATCTTGTTTCCATGCGTATGTTTTAGTTCTGCTCATGCACAGTATATACACCCATAACACTGTGCATGGATCTAATGAATGTTAAATAAGGTCCATTATTATTTTTATTATTATTTTTTTTTATTATTAATAATAATAATAATAATAATAATATTATTAACATTGATTTATAAGCATAGGTATAAAGTACAATGCTTAAAACTATAATGGCAAAACCATTAACTGAATTATTCAATCAGTCACTAAAAACTGGGGTAATTCCAGAGGACTAGAAAATAGCAAATGTCATCCCTCTGCATAAAAGTGGAAATGGGGAAGAAGCGTCAAACTACCGACCAGTGAGTCTAACATCAGTAGTACGGAAATTTGACGGAAAAACTGTTAAAGGAACAAATTGTACTGTATGTGTGTGATCCCAAGCAGCATGGATTCACTGGGGGAAGATCATGTCAAACAAACCTTATTGAATTTTTTGACTAGGTCAGTAAAATATTAGATAAAGGGGGAGCTGTAGACATAGCTTATCTAGATTTTAGTAAGGCTTTTGATACTGTGCCACATTGCAGACTGTTACATAAGCTGAAAACTTTGGGAATTAACTTAAATATAGTCGCGTGGATACAATCTTGGATACAGGATAGATAATAGAGGATTATTGAATCCTTTCTGGGTATGGCAATGTAACCAGTGGAGTCCCCCAGGGTTCAGCACTTGGACCAGTGTTATTTAATGTCTTTATAGGTGATATTACCTGTGGTATTGAGGATAAAATATGCCTTTATGCAGATGACACAAAGATATGTAACAGGGTAGACACAACAGAAGGGGTACACAAAATGATGGATGATCTAGGTAGACTGGAGGAATGGTCAAGAGTGTGGCAACTACGGTTTAATGCCAAAAAATGCTAAATCATGCACTTGGGGCACAAAAACCCAAAGGCTCAATATATCCTTAATGACATTACATTAGAATCTACCGAAGATGAAAGGGATCTAGGAGTCATTATTTCCAGTGACTTAAAGGTAGCCAATCAATGTAACAAAGCAATGAAAAAGGCAAGTCAGATGCTTGGTTGCATAGGGAGAGGAATTAGTAGCAGAAAGAGAGAAGTAGTGATGCCCCTTTATAAATCATTGGTAGTCATTATTTCCAGTAATTTGAAGGTAGCCAATCAATGTAACAAAGCAATGAGACAGGCAAGTCAGATGCTTGGTTGCATAGGGAGCGGAATTAGTAGCAGAAAGAGAGAAGTAGTGATGCCCCTTTATAAATCATTGGTACGCCCTCACCTAGAATACTGTGTTCAGTTCTGGACGCCATATCTCCAGAAAGATATAAATACATTAGAGACTGTGCATAGAAGAGCAACTAAAATGGTCCATGGCCTTTGTAACAAATCATACCAAGAAAGGCTAGAGGAACTAAACATGTATAGCTTGGAGCAGAGAAGGGAGAGGGGGGACATGATAGCAGCTTTCAAATACATCAAGGGTTGTGACCAGCTAGAGGAGGGTACCATTTTTCAAAAGAAAAGGTGTAATAGAACAAGAGGGAATGGATATAAACTGGAGGGTGGTAGATTCAAAGCAAATGTGCGGAACAATTACTTCACTGAAAGGGTGATATATAAGTGGAATAGCCTCCAATCTGAGGTGGTTGAGGCCAACACAGTAGAACAATTTAAACATGCTTGGGATAAATATAAGGGTATCCTAAATTGTAAACCAAATTGAGGGTAAATAGGGTCTAGGGTCAGTATAGTTTTGAATAAACAAATTGGCAGACTAGATGGGCCATGTGGCTCTTATCTGCCATCACTTTCTATGTTTCTATGTTAAAAATATTAATATATGTATGGCTTGTATAATCCACAAAGAAAACGGCACTAGTTTAATAAATAACAATTTTATTACTATCATCCTTAAAAAAACATATAAAAACTGCTGTATATAAACATACATATATTGGTACATATACTTTGTCACATGAACATCGAGTAAACATAAAACACAACATACAGGGTGGTTGGTACAAGTGATGTCTCAAAATTGACATCAGGACTGCAGGGTCATAAATGTCAGGAAGGTTTTCCACTCATCAGAAGGACAGGGCTAGTGTCTGAGTTGTTGACAGCTAAGAGGGAGGGCTAGTCTAAGGGTAAGGGTGGGGTTAGAGAGGTTACTTAAGGGTTAGTGGTCAGAAAGTCATGTGTCTTTATCATAGAATCTTCCTCCCTCCCATAAAGTTTATGTAGTATTACATTTTTACTTGTTTCTTTTATCTAGATGGTGCATGGTTGGTTGGAAGCCATTCGGAGGTCAACAATGGTGTTTTTGCATATTGAGGAATTGTGAAAAAGGAGGATCGGTCTGGCAATATTACAACCCATAATACGAGGACATCATACCCTAGTGGTTGGGTCCTTAAGTTTCCCAACTTCCTGGTGCTGGGGTGAGCAGTTATGAATGTGTTGAGTGTTCTTGTTGGAAGACCAGGGGTGTCAAGTTTAAAGGAGGTTAAACTTTGTGGTTTGAAGGTAAATGGTGACCCCCCTCCCCCATCTGCTATCTGGATGACAAAATTATTTAGTCATCAGTTTCTAATTCGGCCCCAAATAATAAACATGTTCCCTTTTTTAAACACAGCAAATGTTTCCATTGTCATTTATAGTTAAGGTGTGTCTGGCTGTATGGTATGAGAGTGGGCACTCTGCCATTTGTGGTTTATTAATTTTAAAGGAACTGTTTGAAATTCCACAAGCTAGGGGATAACCTGGTAGATTGAGGATGGTCATTCTTGTTTGTGGAGCTGAGAGGCATTGATCAGATGGAAAGTGAGATGATTATCATATGTCAACTGCAGAGTGAGAGGAAGAGTGATTGGAGATGAGGAAGTAGAGTTAAGGAGTGGAAAAGCTGCAGATGGCTTTGTAGGTAAGGAGTTTGAAAGGTATTCTGCTGCAGATGAGGAGCCAGTACAGCTGCATGGCAGAGAGGGGAATGGGGATGCAGAAGAGGACTTTGATAGAAGAATATTAATCTCATGTCACTATTCAGTATAGACTTAAGGGTAGCAAGGTGGGTAAAGGAAAGACAGAAAAGGAGGAGATTGCAATAGACAAGGTGGCAGTTGATCAGGGAGTGGATGATGTTTTGGTGGCATTAGTGCTTAGTGACTAATTCAAGCAATATTACGGAGGTGGATGTGGCAGGATTGAGAGAGTAAATATGTTTTTTTCCATGTTTAGCTTAAAGGAAATATTGGGACATCCATAAAGAGATTACAGATGGCAGAAGGACAACTCAGAGAGCTGGGACTTGGAGAGTTTTGGAGAGTTGAGGTAGATTTTGGTGTCATAGGGCCTGATCCAGACCTACGCTGGTGTGCGTAACGTATTATCACCGAACGTACCACCGATGCACGGCAATAGGTACTCCCCTTGCTCGTGCCTACTTTAGCATCCATACGCTCGGCAAACCCTACCCTAACTTTTGTGTTCGTTCCTGCGGCCGTCCGTACGTTCATTGCGTATAAACTACGCTTAGCATGCCCATACTGTACCATTTAAATGGCTCCCTTCGCCTGTATTCCTTAACTCCAGCGTCCTTACTAACTTCGTACTATAAACACGCCCCATCATCGGAAAGAACGCAAACAATACGTCTTTAGTACGACCGGAAGTTGTCACTATGCGCAAGCGCAGTGCGTTTTTACTGGCGTTTTTACGCTTACGAACAACGTAAGTTCGCATGCGAGCTTAGGTCAGGATCAGGCCCATAGTCCTGGAGATGGTACTGGAAGTCAAAAAAAGAGTTCACTTTGTTGATCCAGAGTTTAAGAGTAACAGCAACAGCATGTGGGTATATATACCTTAGGAAAACCATGTTGAAATGCAGAAGACGAAAGGTGAAGTATCTTAAACTGTAAATTACAGCTTAAGTTGTACGTGTAAAAACTAAACCTTTTCCTTGATTTTAACCCCTCCCATTGTAACATGTAAGGTTCAGGTATATGCTTGCATATTTTCTTTCTTTTTCTTTGAAATCTATTACATGAGTGTGTCTTTGTATGTCTGAATGTGTGGGTCCATGTGAAATGTATGTTTGTGTGTCTGAGTGAAAAATGTGTGTCCTGGGAATGCATTGTCCTTTTGTTTCTATGGGTAGAATCAGTGATGATGTCACAGCCCAGGTGATTTCAACATATCAATAGGACCATGTGATGTGCTGCCATTTTGTAGATAATCCTTATAGCTTAAATAGTTAACTTAAAGAAATTGGCCCAGATCCTGGGCTACGGACATCAGGGGAATTACGCACTCTGCGCACTTAATTCCCCTGTCAGCTATGATGTGCGCACACGTACATCATAGCTACGCTAGTACTCTGTACATTCAGAGTTCTGATGTGTAACATCTGATTCACGCATGCACAGTGCGCTGACTTATGCCCACAGCTTGCATAAATAAGCTGTCGTTATTAATTCTGGAACCAGTGCACAGTCTGATGTCATAACTCACATAACTAGTTACATAAGCTCTCGCAAATAAAGACACATCAGCCTATTTGTAGAGGACATAGTAAAATAAATGACTGTACATTTATTATCAGCATTTAGTTCCCAGATAAAATAGGGTAAAAATTGATGTACATTGAAATAAAACAATTCCACTTGCCATCTGCTTGGATTAGAGAGATGACATCAGCATGTAAAATGTGTATAACTATATATGATTTTAAAATAAAATAAAAATAAATACTTGCCACCCACTCAAAACAATCAATAATCAAGCTCTAAAATTGATACTCAGAATATGACAAATATAATGAGTGTGACCATTCAAACCTGTCTGAATTACAATCACAATCTTGCACTTAGTTCCAGTAAAGGCTACATTGTAAACTACATTAAAAACCCAATTACCCATTTAGAATTAAATAAACAAATAATTAAATAACTTAATGAAACAGCAGCATTCCCATTTGCTCCTGAAATACTCCATATGGAATCTTAATCAACAAAGTAATCCACAGAGAAATAAAGTAAAAACCTGAAGCGATAAAAACAATGGTTTCTGTATGGAGCACCACGACTTACTGGAACTAAATAACTCTACAGATCTATGTTTCCTGTGTGACGTATTTCTGTGCTGGAAGCAGGTATTTATAATGCACTGTACAATAATAAAGGCCCGTCTTCAGACTACTGGACAGTATAACATACACGTCCAGTGTTTAGCAATTTTTACTACTTTAAATAAAGTCTATACCCATGTCTACCCATATTCTAAACATGACCATTAAAAATGGTCTACATATAAATGAAACTAAATCAATTATTGTGTATAACACATTTTTAGAAAACAATAGAAAAATATTACATTGTCTTTTGCCTATGTCTATTATCCAGACTTTATCTTGAAACTTGTGTGAATCAGACATTTTGAGAATTTTTTTTCAGACTGCACATGCATGCAAATACATGTTAACCAATCAGAATGCATCCACAGAAATGACCCTTCTAATGGGAGGGGGGGAGGTTGTTTAAATAGGAGACCCCTCTTAGTAAGTTTTGCAGAACAGGTGTGAGATCACTACATACCCATCCAGACTACTGAAACTTAAATTAGGCCCTGGCTATTAAAAGTCTGTTCCATGGGATTGGGATCTATAGGAGTCTTCTTCCTGGAGAAGCCTCATTGCATTTGTCAATTACTAATGTATGCTTGTGATGCTTTTTGTACCATAAAGTAGCCATATACCATAGTCTACAGTACAATAATATGTGTACCTTTCAGGGCACAGTGCTCTAGTTCTAGTTAAATGTAAATACGAAATATTTTTTCAATAATAATAATAATAATAATAATAATAATAATAATTAATAAATATAAATGACTAAGTTATTGAATGTTGCTGCAAGTCCGTTTAAAGGAATCTTAAGGGGCATTAAGTAACACTGTCAGGTGCATTACTGCCATTGTTATTATTCTAGTTGTATTGTGTTATTCAGCTGTAGTGTGCTAGGTGGACTATTGTAGGTTTTATATGTTTTTCTATTTATTTTTTTAAGTTAGTTGCACAATAGCAGTGGATCACTACCATGGGTACAGGGGGATATGGCTGCTAGATGGTCCAGAGGTGAGGGGACGAAATCCAAGATGTCTGTTACTAGCAGGTTAGACAGTGCTCTAACAGTCTGTGATTGCCGTGTGATTTCTATAAAAACTTGCCAGCAATTTCAGCTTAGCACTGTCCACTGCTGGTGCGGGTATGGGAGTACAGTAGAATAATAGAAGTAATCATTGCTATGGCACTGCAAGGGCCAGATTTACTAAGCTGCGGGTTTGGAAAAGTGGAGATGTTGCCCATAGCAAACAATTAGATTCTAGATCCATTTAACTATTGCATACTAGAGAAAGTCAGCGAGAATCTGATTGGTTGCTATGGGCAACATCCCCACTTTTCCAAACCCGTAGCTTAGTAAATCTGGCCCCAAGTCTCTGTCTGGGTCGTGAAATGGTGCTAGCTGCTGCTTTCTTAGGGCTTATTTATTAAGCTGCGGGTTTGGAAAAGAGGAGATGCCCATAGCAACCAATCAGATTCTAGCTCTCACTTTCCTATTACATATTAGAGAATGTCAGCTACAATCTGATTGGTTGCTATGGGCAACATCTCCACTTTGCTAATCCCGCAGTTTAGTAAATCTGGCCCTTAGTGTCCCAATGCACTAAAATTCCAATTTCAAGTTCAATATAGCGAGGTTGAAGGTTATAGCGCTCAGTATTGTTAGTGGAATTAATGGTAGAGATGAGATTGCTGATTTTCAGATGTGTGTACCTAGTGTCAGTATGCACATATCAGACTGGATAGTTGGAAAAAGAAATAAGGGGAAAAAACAAATGACAAAGATAGTGCAGTATATTAGGTGTAGATGACCATCATAGAAAAATGTAGAATGATATCAGTTAAGTCATTCAATGGTTGCCTTTGATAAGATGTGCTGAGCGCCGCATAGGTGCAAAGCAACATAAGCAGCCAGCTGTGCCTGACAGACATCAGTCTTGATGTTTGTTAGATGTTTCTGGAAGTATGTAAATTATGTTTGTTTTTGATTGGTTAAGGGGGAGTGGGATGGGGTTGAGGTCAGGTGACCTTTGTTTTATAAGGGGTTGTTGAGAGGATTTCCTCCTCTTTGAAGATTTTGTTGGAAGGCTAAGTCCGTTCTATCTTTATCTTTTCAAAGGCTTTGGTAGCAGTTAGGGTTTTGTAAGGGTTTGGGATTGAGGAGTAAGGTTAGTCTGGGGGTGAGTGTAGTTTTGGTGGGAGTTTAATTGGTGGTTAGTGAGGTTTTGGGGTATAAAGTTAATTGGGTGTTTTATTGTTTAATTATTGTTCTGTGCTGTGGAGTTGGGCTGGGCAATTGTTACCCTTGTGTACCTCCCCTCCCTTTAGAGTGGGTTTGGGGATAAATTTGATTGTGTAATCGTTTGTTATTTTAATACTGTACTGCTTTTACTTACCTGTTGTGATAATGCCTCGTCCGGTCCGGTCCAGAGTGCTTCCCCGCCGCCTCCGTGATGCTGGGCTTTTGGGCGGGAGTTTGGAGCCGTTGAGAGCGCGCTCTCCGGCTCCTGCATCCAGAGGGCGCGCGCGGGAGTGTGCGCGTCCTGCGTCGTTGGCCGCGCCTGCGCGCGGCAGTATGGGAACTTCCGGCGACGCTGCGCAGCGTGCGCCGGAAGTTCCAGTGCCCAATATGGCGCCCGCCATGCACCGGAGCTCTAATACCGGTGGGCATGGCGGCGCTGGGTCCCTGGAGGATCGGAGTGCGGCGGAGGCAAGCGGTGAGCCGGGCACTGGAGGAGAAGATGTTGGTGTGGCGAGGAGGCAGCAGAAAGGTAGGGTGAGAGCACAATCTGAGGGATCTCAGTTGCGCAGAGGTGGCAGGGCTGGTAGGAGCAGGGGGGGTGGTAGTGCCAGGTTAGTAGTGCCAGGTTAGTAAGGGAGAGGAGCAGGGTGTCTGCAGGGTTAGGGGAGGATTTGTTGGATAGTCAAGTGGATAGTGAGTTGGAGATTGAGGAATTTAGTAGTGAGGCGTTAAATATGGTTCCTGACACTCCTATGCCTATGGATGTGCGCAGTTCAGCTCATAGAGAGGCATCCACAGGTTCAATGGAAGGCAGATCCCTTTCCCCACATTTAACTCAGGCTGTGCCACCTTCAGTTCAGTCAGGGTCTAGCTTGCAGTGGCCCTTCCCCCCTCCAGTCTTTAATTCCCCTGCATGGCCTTATTTTAGTGCTGCAGGAACAATGTCCCACAATTTTCAGAGCCCTTTTCCAAGCCCGCCTGTACACTCATTTCCGGGACATCAAAATGTTTTTTTCTTGGCCTTCCCCTTTTGCGCAGTGCGGCCCTCAAGCCCAGTATTCACTTCCTCAGGCTAGCGGTTCGGAACAGGCTAACATTAGGGCCGTAGGTAGCAATCCTCCACAAGTTAATAGCCCGGATGTTAATGCTGTCCCTGTTTCAGCTTTGGTTCAGGTTGCAGAGCAATCATCAATGGCGCAAGCTGGTTCTTCAGATCCTTTGGAAGGCACATCAAGGGGTACGGATCCCGCAGTACAACAGCCTCTGGATAGTCGGGATGACACACTGGATCCAGGTAAGACCGGGGAGAACAATGTATCTGATGGGGATTCGGATGTTAGCGCTATATCCAGTATTGATTCTTCTGCCTCCCAAATTCGCCCGGCGAAGGTTATGCGCTTGTTAAAAAAGACTTTACAGGCCACAGCGTCGTTCGGGGCGGGGAAAAATAGGGCTAAAGCGGCAGCTCCAAAACGTAAACGTCCTGGTCCCCCTCCCATTTTAACCGATAATGCCCAAATAACGTGGGACGTACGTGATTCTTCCCGTGATCGCATAAAACGTGGGAAATATGTTGACATGTTCATTGTCACTCAAGCGGGCAAGGAAGGGTTGGCGGCAGCTAAGGGTAAAGGGGGAATCGGGGAGGAGGCGTTCCGCACGTTTTCAAATTGATTAGCGGGATATACGCCGTTCGCTGTTGTTTATCTGGAGACTAGGCCCATGGAGTACATGGGGATTTTGCGCTACCAACACCTGATACATGATCTTTACGCGAATGCTCGGGCCGGCATGTGGCGTAGTTATGATGAGAAGTTTAGGAAGCATCAAGATGGGGCAAAGAACATTGCTTTTAGCGATAGCGACACCGGGCTTTGGCTTAGGCTTACAAACGCTAGGCAATCACAAGATTCCTTTCGCAAAGGGGGTTTTCAGGCCAAGTCCCTTCCCTTTAATGCACAGAAAGGCCGGTGCTTCTCTTTTAATAGTGGCAGATACACAAAAGGGGCCGGGTGTAGGTACAAACACTTGTGCATCAGATGTAGCGCGACTCACCCATCCAATTGCTGTGTCGGAATGTTCGGTATCCTATCAACTTTTCGGCAAAGCTTTGGAAATGGTGCAGGCTTGTGGCCCGAGGGCTTTAATGGCGAAACCCGACATTGAGTCGGCATTCAGACTATTGCCTCTGCATCCCGACTCTTTGATTTTTATGGGTTTTCGTTTACCGGAGGGGTATTTCGTAGATTGTTGCCTGTCTATGGGCTGCTCTGTTTCCTGTGCTTTCTTCGAAAGGTTTAGTACCTTTTTGCATTGGTGCATTCAAATAGGAGCGAAGCATCAGTTTATCGCTCATTATTTGGACGACTTTCTTTTTGTGGGTCCAGCGGATTCAGATTCGTGCAAAGAGGTACTTTTTTCAGCCACGTCGCTTTTCTATCATTTTGGGGTCCCTGTGGCTGCGGATAAGACGGAGGGCCCTGCCACATGTTTATCATACTTAGGTATAGAGATTGATACAGTGGCGGGGTGTTGTCGTTTGCCTGCGGACAAGGTTCTCAAACTGAAGGTAGCGTTGATGGAATTGAAAGGAAGGCGTCGGGCAGTACTCAAACAGGTACAGTCAGTTTTGGGTATGTTGAATTTTGCTTGTAGGGTTATCCCTATGGGTAAAATTTTTTGTCGGCGCTTACAGCAAGCGACGGCGGGTGTTCGGTTTTCACACCATTTTGTGCATTTATCGGCGGCCCTTCGGGAGGACATTGATGTTTGGTTATCTTTTTTGGATTCGTTCAATGGGGTGCGCATTTGGAGCCTGGCAACGATATCGAATGCTGAGTTGGCATTGTTTACCGATGCCTCTGGGTCGTTCGGTTTTGGTGCCTTTTTTCAAGGTTCTTGGTGTGCGGCTCCATGGCCGGTAAGTTGGGTTGAAGCAGGTATCACAGCCAATCTTTTGGTTCTTGAACTTTTTCCAATTGTCGTTGCCATTGATATTTGGGTAGTTGCCCTTCAGAATAAAAATATTGTGTTTTGGTGCGACAATTTGGGGGTGGTTCAGGCAATCAACGGACAGAGAGCTTCCTCTCCTCCGGCGATTAGGCTGCTTCGATACTTGGTGTTGTCCTGTTTAAAATCCAATATTACTTTCAGAGCACGGCATGTGCCCGGGGTCGAGAACGACATCGCCGATGCGTTGTCTCGGTTTCAATGGTCTAGGTTTAGGGAGTTGGTGCCGGATGCGTCTCCGGATGGACTTTCATGCCCAAATTATCTTTGGCAGATTGTGCATCCGGGTTAGAGGCGTTGGCGCTTGGCTCCCTTGCTTCGGCCACCTTGAGGGCCTATCGCCAGGCATAGGATCAGTGGTCCACTTATAAGGCGGCTAAAGCTGGAGCAGGTAAGACCGATCGGGCTTTGCTGTTGCATTGGCTTTGGCAGCTTTTTCAAAAGGGGAAATCCAGGTTGTCCATGTCATCTCTTATTGCGGGGATTTCTTATTTTACAAAATTAAATGGACAAAACGATTTTACAAAAGGGTTTTTTATTTCTAGAATCCTTTGGGGGTGGGCGCGTAAACAACTCAAAGTTGATGACAAAAGACTGCCTATTGATATTAATATGTTGCAGCAGTTGATGGATGTAGTTTCCCGGGTAGCATTTGATTATGGGGAATGCAAACTATTTAGAATGGCTTTTTCTTTGGCCTTTTTTGGGGCCTTTAGATTGTCTGAGCTGGTGGCCACGGGGAAACATGCTATTGATTCCGGCCTGCTGTACCGGAATGTAGTGGTTTCTGATGTTTCGGTTAAATGCAAGATACATGTGTCCAAGACAGACCAAATGGGTAGGGGGAGATGGGTGTCTCTTAACAGACACGCCATTACCGAAATTTGTCCAGTTTCCTTGGCGCATGAATACTTGGCGGGGGGGCATCCTGGTGGGTCGAATTGGTTGGCTCATCAGGATGGTTCCCCGTTGACAAAATTCCAATTTTCAGCAGTTTTTAAGCAATGTATTAAGGGGATGGGTATGGACGATTTGGCTTTCTCTTCGCATTCCTTTCGTATCGGGGCGGCTACGGCGGCGGCGGCGGAGGGTCGTTCGTCCGAACATATCATGGCCTTGGGAGGGTGGAAATCCAGGGTGTTTAAAAACTACATTCGGATAGACAAGCTTCGCTGTGCTAATGCTGTGTGACTGAAACATATTGTTGGTATAATTTGTTAATCAATTTTCTTTCAGGGACGTTGAAGTGAGTTTTGTTTGACTTAGGAGGAGAGGGAAGCCAAGGTGAACTAGATCTAATCGCTTGCCTTAGGGGGGCACGAAGGGATTTTCTCCTGTTTTTTCCCCTTTAGTAGGGTCCTCTGATTGGCTCTTTGGAGACTCTGGGGGTTTTCAGGAGTTGTTCCCCCTCGTTGGTTCACTTTGGGCTTTTTCTCCTCTTCCCATTTCCCTCTTGTGTTTTCCCGTGTTTGTGACAGGTATGATATTCATTGTGTGGGGGTTTTTGGGTGAGATTCTTTGCCATATTGACGTTTTGGATTCTCTTGTTTTGTTTCAGGATTTTTGCCCCATGGCCCCACGGCCTGGATTATGGGGCATTCTTTCATCTTTTGGGCAGGTCAGTTTTTTAAAAAACATGAACGTACTTTTGGACCTGTTCCCATTAATATAGATTGGCTAGGGTTTAGAGGGATGCACTGGGAAACATTTTATTTTCTTTTTCGGAAAATGGCCGATACTTTTGGTTCGCCCGACATTTTAGTGGTGCATTTAGGAGGTAATGATTTAGGGAATATGACATCTTGTGCTTTAAAATGGGCTATGAAAAATGATTTACGGGCCATTCATTCCCTTTTTCCCAGGGTTCGCATTGTTTATTCACATATTACCCCTCGGTTAGTTTGGAAGGGACAAGTTAACGTTAGAGGGTTGGATAAGGCCAGGAAGCGCTTGAACTGGTCATTGTCAAACTTTGTTACAGGCATTGGGGGACTGGTGGTGATGCATCCTCAGCTTACTTTTTCTAACCCGGAATTGTTTAGGTCGGATGGCATTCATCTTTCCGAGGTTGGGTTGCGTTTCTTTGTGGAGAATTTGCTGGGGGTGCTTCGGGGTTGTTCGGTGGCGGGCGTTAACACCTAGGTGTTACGCTGTGGCGATAGTGGGGAGTGTCACCGTATTTCTGTTGGCGCAATTTAGAAAAGAAAAGAGTTTGTAAATATCTGTTTTCAGAGGCGCACCCTTCGAGTTATTGCCAGGTCACCTGTCGCAGGACGGGACCTGATTTCTGCCTCCTCCTGAGATGAGGTGTGCACATGAAGAGGTGTTGCCGGGGGTGTTGGGGGGAGGTGGGGGCGCCTTTAACGATGACGTTATGCATCGATTTAAGTTCCTGTGGTGACACCACCCACTATTGGCCACCTTGCTCAACCCTAAATTTTATAGTCTATCAAAAAATTTCCACCTAGTTTAAAATTCAATAAACCTATGTCCCCTTTTAACGCCATTGAAGTTGTCCGTGTGTTTTATTTCATTCGCGCTTATAGTGGTATGACTGATGTGTGGGAGGTATCAGCTGTTGCTAGCTTATAGCTAATAGCCATTTTAATATATGTAATTAAATTATGGCATAGCACCACTCTACATAAAATATTCATATGCAAAGTAGTATTTTGTATTTATAAACACTATTAACTTTGATTTATGATAATCAGATAATCAACTTGGTGACTACTGTGTTTGCAAATCGATTCTTGTCAGCAATTAGATTATACATATATAAATATGGGAGCAATACAATTCATGTTTGATTGTTGTACTCAACAATCAGCAAATATATGGAGGGGTACAACCTGCACCTGTATTTTTGCCACCTTCTGTAAAAGATACTGTACTACCTTTCAGTAAATACCTTTTATTTTCATATTGACAATCAACCATTTAGCAATCACTGAGAAAGATGAGTTATTTGTTTCATTTAATTCATTTGTTATATACTTGCTTGCACCGTAGACCTGGTTTCTTTCCCAAATTGTTGTAACAGTTTTTTAATGCAGAAATTTTATTTTTAGTTGTTTTACTTCCTGAATACCTGCACATTCAACTCATAGGGCCCGATGCAAATCGACGTAAAACTGGAAAAAGCTTGCGGTGTGCGTTATCCTGTCTATTACTGTGCCAAAACTCGCTGATTTTTATGTGGTGTGCGGATTAAAAATCCACAAAATAAATTTGCAGGATTAGCTTCTCATTGTAAATAACGTGATGTGCAAAGCTGATTGAATTGAACCCATAGGATTTATTATAAAATAATAGTAAATTAATAATGCCCCTATTGTTATCTATTTTAAGCAACAATTAAAGTAGGTCTGCTAATAAATATAAAGACTACAGCTAGTTGTCCCTTTCACCATCTCCAGCCCTTTCTAACCTATTAAGTAGCACAACATGCAATGTCTCTATTCTAAAATGTCAAGGTTAGTGTTCCTAAAAATGATTTACTGTCTACAGGGCTGACATCAGGGAAGGACAGGGTTCATTTTGGAGTGATTGGGGCAGTTTTCAACAGAAAACTGCCCCTATTGCTTCAAAATTACATTTCTCATATTTTAAAAACCCTGCATCGCCAGTGGAAACTAGAGTTTCCATGACGATGCAGGACTCCTTCTCCTGCCATCACGGGCCCGTTCATGTGAACGGGCTCCGTGTGTAACGCATATTTATGCAGGGGTGAAGGAGTGGTGAAGCAGAGTTTCTCACTCCGCTCACCATGAAAATCTAACGCCAGCTCAGGCTGGCATCAGGAGGTGTGGGCAGGGCGGTGCCGGCCAGCGTAAGCCTACCCCCC
>WWET01003040.1:103926-133389 GCA_011038615.1 Limnodynastes dumerilii
GTCTCCAGACTCTCAGAATCCCCCCATCATATGTCTCTAGCCCTTCAGTATCACCCATCATGTCTTCTGACCCCCATAATCCCCCATCAATTGACACTACATTAGCTAAATGTTACAAAATGTATTAAAGTAGTTAATGAAATGCTCTGAATGTGTGCACTGTGATTTACAAACATTCTCCGGCAGCTAATGGTCATAAAAATAAAAACATAAGCACTGCAAAGTATAGCAAATATTGACTTGTTACTGCATCTGCTGATAACATAAGTCTTTAAGCAGATGAGTATGAAATATAAAGTGTCCTGTGGAGATCAGTGGTCCATACAACTGCTTAAACTGCTTAAAGCCACCCAGACTGTATAATTTACAGGTTTCCGCTAATAGCCCACCTTACGGATCGGATCTCCTAGCATATGGAATTAAGTTTTATTTGCCTGGAGATCCATATCATGCGACATCGGTCACACCCATGCGCAGATGTTACATTTTGGCATACTTATGCAATCTGGATCTGGTCCTTATAGAACAATATATAACTGCAAATCCTCATTGGGTTAAGACATGATTCTGTTAAATATATCTGTATAATATATGTAAACATATCCAAAAAGTACAAAAACAAGTAGACAGCTTATAAAAAATATAATATAAAGAAACCAAAAAAGTTGATTGTTGTGAGCGATTGTTGTGTTTGGTTGGTTTATAATACATGTGTATAGTGAAAATATTTTGAATAATTTGTGCACAGAAGACCTGGGACCATATTCACAGTTACGTGCGAAATAAGTAAGCAGGTATTCGCAAATATAGGCACCCAAATGTCAAGGCAACACCCGTGACACTCCCCTCGCACTTACGGATTTTTGAAGACTTTCGCCACCATAAGGCAACCTTAACTCTACGGGCGTATATTTGTGCTTAAGTTGCTTAGGTACGTGCGTACATTTATAACCAAGCCATATAAGGCTATTTAAATGCCTCCCCCCACCCAAATCACTTAACTTTCTACGTATGGAGAACTGGCACGCCCCTTTGGGCGTATCCCACAAAGCATGGATTTAAAGTCCGTGCATAATGGATTTCTGTGCCGAAATCCTACGTCGCTTGCATAAAAGAACTAATTATGCATGTGCAGTTTATCCGATCCTAAAAATATGCACGGAACAAGCAGCACTTTCTTAATTGTGAATCTGGTCCCTGTATACTAAAGGTAAATAAATCTCTTATAACCTATAAATATGAATATTAAAATCCCCATCACATGTATTTATAAAGTTTTGTAATTTCATGTATATTTCATAGCTACAAATCTATTAAATATATTGATGTCAATGGTTAATAAGAAATAAACAAAATGAACAGCAGTTAATTAAAAAGACATGGAGATAGAACAGAAAACACAAACATTTACATTTAACATTTCTATAATTATAATTTATATAATTATACATGTGAACTCATTTGATGCTTTTTAACATTTCCTCATAAATTTATTTAACCATAAGAAGTCACATCAAGTTATATCAACTCCTTAGGTAATGAATTCAGTTGCAATTAAGCTGAAACACTTCAAAGGTTAATTAGTCAAATTTAGAAATGTTGAACATAATATCAACCTAAATTCACAATTTATTTAACTATGTTCTTAGTAATAACATATTGTACTAACAAATGTCTGTGTTGTATGATTTATTGAGTTTAATGTCCTCTTATTAGGCAAGAACAATCTATATTAATTGAATAAGTTTTAAAATATATAGAAATATTCAAAGGAATAAATATATGCAATTATTCTAATTAAAGGGTAAGCCTTTCATATGCCTATTTCCCATGTGTTTAATGGACAGTTTTGCTGAAGTAAGTAAGTTTTGTTGTTATTTTCTTAATGCCTCACTATGTTACAATTTTCCATATAGCTAATAATTTTTTTGTTGCGTTCTCAAAACTTTATTTATAGGAGTCTTTTGCTCACACCGATATATCTAAGGCCAGAACTGCAGCCTATTATATAGCCAAAAGGTATTACAATTCATCTGAAATTTAAGTTGACTTGATAGTGCTACAAATGAGTTGTTATCTCTTATGTGGAAAGGGGACGGGAGCACAATCTGGGGTGAGTATAACTCTATGATAATGAAAGCTTTCGCTTAGCTTCTGTTACACGATTTATAATGGCCGTGCACACTGCTGCAATTGTAATAAATGAGTTGATGAACACACCGAGCCTCTGCCCCTATCAGAACTAAGCTATCTCGATCAAGATAAAAGGGTCAAGCTCTAAAAGCAAGGTAGTACGTGGTTGAAGTTATATGAATTTTGTCTGCTACGAGTAAAAAACCCTTTTTTCTCTCTTTATTACTTTTATTAATTGTTTTATATTTTTGTATTGTACAGATTGTTTTAAATTGAATTGAAACATTTCAGGACACTTGTTTGAATAAAATAAACCCAGTGATTTTTTTTGTTATAAAACACACACAAGTTTTAAAGATTTGGCGGTAAAATCATTAAAGCGGTGCTGCTCGGCTTGTGATTGGTCATGTGGTTGCGCGTGTGTTGATGTGAGTTCCGGCACCTTTTTTCTTACAAAAAAAGCACTGCATAAACCTAATATTGGACCGGATTCACAGATCCGATTTTGCTACTTTTTACGTACGTTTATTTAGGCATGGTTGAACTGCGCATGCGTAGTAATTTTTTTTACGCAATCTAAGTTGGATCTAGGAATGGAAGTCCATTACACATGGTTTTCTAAATCGGATTTATTGACATACGTACGGAGGGGTGTGGTCGAATTCTGTACGTTCGAACTTGTGAGAAAGTGGGTGGGGGGAGGCATTTAAATGGCCTTTTGAGGGTGCGGTTAGTACGCATGTACGTAAGGAAAATACACACATAACTACACATATAGAGTTAAGGTTGCCCTGTGGACGCGTAAGTCACCAAAAATCCGTCCATGCAAGGGGCGTGTCATGGGTGTTGCCTTTCAATGCACGTGCGTATATTTGCATATTTTATACACGTGGATCTGTGAATCTGCTCCATTATGCATAAACCAGTTCAAATCTGTATAGCAATGTAAACACTGATAGTTAAAAATTGCTGTTTTTACAACATTTTTAATTTCTTATTCAAATTTGTCTACTAAGTCAATTAAAAGGGGTAGTGATTGATTTTACATTGATATTGTAGCACTATTGATGATTTTTTTGTGTGGTTACAATTCTATATTTTTATTTCAAACTTATATCAATTTATTTGATTAAAATGAGCTCTAAGGCTAAAAAAATAATGATCACTGAGAAAATTTACTTAACAAAGTATTGGACAACATTAATAGGTGAACAGATGTAAATATTAGGAGAAATCTATATGCATTCTAAATCTGAATTCATAAAAGTCATAAGGTCACAACTATATTAACTTGTTAAGCTCCAGCAAATATAACTTCCAGTCATAACTTAAAAACAAATGCTAAAGGGATGGAGCTACATTCAAAATATTAGCTTTATATGCGTGGCACGAAATGTTCTCATTACCATATGAAAGGGTGTTACAGAGATGTAAGAAATAGCAAGAATGCACATGCACTATACTATAAATACCTTCTTTTTTAATACTATTGTTATTTGGCATATATTGAATTATCATTTTTAAATGGACAGTTTTTAAATTACTGCAGATTGTAAGGACAGTTATGTAATGTATTGGCTAGCTGCTTTCAGGAAGTGTTTGAATAATGTAATTAAGCAATATGTTCTGCCAGGAACATTATCACCTCATAATATCTTCTATCCCATGTTGACACTTAATTAGTTTCGAAATTAGCTGCCATAGTTTTGTAAATGCAATGATGTTTTGTGCAGTATTATAAATGAGTTCACATGATTGGAATATAATGCTGAATGACTGCATACAATTAGTAGTGGAAAACAATCATACATTAGGTCAAAGCTAGACTCTCTTTAGTATATGAATTAAAATAAAACAAACAAAAAACTGTGTAAGCGTTTATCTATCTATCTATCTATCTATCTATCTATCTATCTATCTATCTGTCTATCTCATATCTATCTATCTATCTATCTATCTATCTATCTATCTATCTATCTATCTGTCTATTTATCTTTATGTGCGACTGCACACACAAAGGACTTCCAGTACATATCTGGATCCTCAATATCCAGATTTTTGTACTGGAAGCCAGTCCGGCTCAGGGACGAGAAGGGGAGGCATGCTTAAGTATTAAAATCATACGCTAAGAACTTGTCTAAGCAGTTATGTGCGATTTTAACCTCCACTCTAATTTGGTGTCTTGAAAACTGAACTTAATACTGCATCCATTCCAGGTTAAAGAAAGGCAGACTCACATAAAAAAAATAATAATTTTTAAAGTGCTTGAAAGGAGCAACAGTTCCTTAAAACTCTGAACTTTGACTATCTATCTTGCAAGACATTATATTAAGTTATATCATCATTTACTATATATTGATATTTTCCCAGATTGACTCCTTTAAATATCGATATCTATGAATACAATTTCTCCATGTTTTATACATTTGAGGAATCCTTCTTATTTATTGATCTGGTGGACTTCACAATCAAGTGATCAACATACTATCCACTTGTATTTACAATTGGATGCTACGGGTCCTATCAATTTAAGCTTTATAATTGCATTATTAGTATGACCGGCCAGCATAATGATTTTGTCCATTGTGGGTGATTTAGATACATATATATATTTCTTTACTTGAATTGCATTATTGCATTTTTTATTGTTTATTAAATATTTGAAATTAAACTGTACCTGCTTATTGTTTTGCCACACTAGCGCCAATTCATTTATGTTGTTTTTGTTTACTTGGGTGGTAATCCCTTGTTTTGATTGTGCTGTGCTGTGTAGGTTTATGTTTTAAACTTTCCTATATTAGCGCCAAGAACATATTTCTTTATGTACGATTTTCAATTTAAGTTGGGGCTAGTGTGTAAATGTTATGGTAGAGTCCTCCCCTTGTAACGCCGCCGCGACAAATCAAATACAGTGTCCACACCCGCAATCCCCCCCCGTAAATGTTATGGTAGAGTCCTCCCCTTCCACTTATGTGTTCTCCCCTAACACTTATGGTAATTAGGATTGCAGTCTATTATTAGGATCCAATCCATAATTATCATAAATACCTAAATGAAAACATTGAACAACACAGTTATATATTCCTATCCCTGTTCATTGAAAACTTGTAAATCTTTGAATCCCAAAGTCAGGACAAATAAGCGCCACCCCAGTTAAACAAACTCCACCCAATTCTGTCACAAATGGCCATATTTGGTGAAAGCTCCAACCATTCTCCAAAAAGCCCTGCCTATTTTACACCTGTGGACCAGCACAATACTTCAGAAAATGGGACAGTTGGGAGATACGCACTAGAGAATAATCTTGGCACTCGTTTAACTGTTGTGTTAGATTTTATACACAAGTGCTGCATATGCTCAGTGTCCTTTCATGTTTCCTTAGAATTATCACTCTTGCATTATGCCTTTGCTTAGATTATAAATTGGTTCTGATTGCTGTCATTTCATCATGTTTGTGGATTTATTTTTGGGTTTATTTTTTTATTAGGATTTATCACTACTCTTTTTTTTTTTTTTCTTTCTTCCATCCATGCAAGAAAATTAGCTGTATTGTATTTTCCATTGACCAACACTATGCTATAATTTGTTGCTAACAAAATAGTTTGAGGAGATGTCATTTTGACAAACTCGACAGCGTATCAAACTCTGGTCTACTGGTTGTTTGAATGTTTTTTCAATTATAGCATACAAGTTGCAGCTGTCATAGTCTATTCTTTTCTATCCGTGAAGTTGTGTGGGATTTGCCTCATAATGTACTTTCCAATACATTCAAATCAATAGTTCTGTTATTCCCTTTCTGCTTTCTTCAGCCTTTTAAATACTTGCTGTTACCATATTTCAGAAAAAGTAGCATTACCTTACCTTTTACAGCTTTCATTCAGTTAGCTACATAATCATACTTTCACTTGCTGTTTTCTTTGTAATGTCATTCTCTTAACCCTTCCCAGCTTTTACAGCCCAAATGACAGAAAAATCAGTGATTCTCTGTTGCTAGGACTGTAACTTTCCTATCAGCGCTGCCTATTTTACTTCCTTTATGACAGTGGCCCTGATTCACAATTAAGTAAGTGTGCCGACTTCTGTACATTATGTAAGGAAGTTGGCTTAAAAATGGTACAGCATATGCGCAGTACCATTATTTCCATAACAGTGTACAGCCAACTGATGCTGCACTTCGTATCGATCAGAGCCATCCACATGGGAGGCGTGCCCCCCCCCATGCATAGTAAATATGCATGAGGGTGGGCTAATCGTATAGTAAGGGCTTGGCTAAGCTAACATACGATTTAGGGTTTCTTGAAGTAGGGAAGGGTCCAGCACGCAGGGGGCATGCCCTGAGGTCTTACCATCAGATGTCTGAATCAGAAAATCCGTAAAAAAACTTTTTTAATTGTGAATCCTGTCCAGTGTGTGAGGAGAATTCAGTACACACACTGGTTATGGTTATGAGAGTCAACTCCCACGTCAACAGAGGTCAGCAATTCAAATATCAAACAAAGGGCTCTATTTACCAACTTCATTTTTAGGTGATAATGCCTGTTTTAACACTAAAATGTACATTATCACCTAAAAATGATGAACTTACCACTTACAATAGTGCAATCGCCATGGAAATCTGCTGTTTCCATGGCGATGCACACAGACTTCATAATTCATCACCGAGCCGTTGATCTTAATGGTTGCCTGCTCTACACTACACTACAATTTACGATCCCTCGTGCCAAGATTATCATTCGTCACCGAAGGTTAACATAATGCCAGCTCAGGATGGCGTTAGTGAGTTCATACTAGTGATATCCCCAGCTGTTATTAGGGGGAGGAAAAGGGGGGCATGTATGGGGATACCGCTGGCATAAAGGAGTATGCATTAATGTTCAAAAAAAAAGTTAAAAACAAATGTGGTTTTTTTTTATTGAAGTTAAACAAAATAATAAATACATTAAAAACTTTACAACTTGTAAAAAATAAGAAAAAAAGATAAAACTCACCTGTCCGGGAGACGCATCCAACTCTGAAGATTTCAGCTCCGATATAAAGACACTGTGCATGCGCAGTGTTTTATCATATTGGGGCTTGAAATTTCCAAGTCCTGCAATGTAGTCTCTGCGAATGCTCAGGACTTCATTCTGAATGAAGTGGCCTCCGATGCATGAAGAGATCATCGCGGGACCTCTCGGAGGGTGAGTATTGGTAAATTTTAAAAGGGAAGCTGCCGGGCTCACTGCGATCACAAGCAAGCCGGGAGCAGCAACATCCCAGGGGAAGGTAAGTAATGGTAAATATAGCCCAAAATGATTAATAACACATATAAAAACTGTATCAATTCACATAAGACACAACACAATAAAATAATACTAAAAGAAAAAATGTGATAGAAAAATACCAGTTAGCATAAATATGAAAGATTGTGACAACGTGCAGCAATACAGGATCTAAACTCCTAATGCATTTTACAATGTTATACACCAGATATGGGGAAGATGTCTGTGCAGAAATTGATTAATTTTTGCATTACATGTTTTACTTCAATGGCCCATAAGACTTGATAACATTTGAAGCCAGCCTTTACTGCACGCATAGGCGTATCTATAATGGGTGCAGGGTGTGATGTGCATACAGGCCCCTCAGAACAGGGGGCCCTGTGGCATGCATCCTGCACCCTGGGTTGACAGGGGAAGGGGGGCCATTCAGCATCTATTTTTTCCACATTATCACCTAAAAATTATGAACTTACCATTTACAATAGTGCAATCGCCATGGAAATCTGCTGTTTCCATGGCGATGCACACAGACTTCTTAATTCATCACCGAGCCGTTGATCTTAATGGTTGCCTGCACTTCACTACAATTTACGATCCCTCGTGTCAAGATTATCATTCGTCACCGAAGGCAAACATAACACCAGCTCAGGATGGCGTTAGTGAGTTCATACTAGTGATATCCCCAGCTGTTATTAGGGGGAGGAAAAGGGGGGCATGTATGGGGACACAGCTGGCATAAAAGAGTATGCATCTTGTACGCATTTTATTTGTACTATTAAATATCAATCCTTTTAATTCAAACATACTGCACCAGAAAGTTCTTTCCTCTTATATCACCCTTTTATATGAGTGAGTGTCTATTAAGGATCAGACTAGAAGAACTTTTGTTCCCCCACTAACCCATAGCTGCTGTCTGCCAGAACACTCATTGTTGCTTAAAAATTTTTTTTTATACTCTTTTGATAAATATGTTTAGATCTAATGAATTGGGTCAAAAGAGACTCAATATGTGTCACACACTTTTTGGAGAGGATGTTAACAATATGGATACTACTAGGAGCTCGACTGATGATATATTTTGGGATATAGAGGAATTGTTAATTACTGAGGCAAAGGCATGGTGGGGTGATGCAGGTCTTGAGCAATATATTAAAGCCAACAGAATCCCTAGAGGCCTTAGATTAACTAAGGAACCCACGTTTGGCCGTGAAAACACTGACTTCATGACACAGTGGGACCTCATCCTACATGACTGCTCAATTAAATTAATGCAGCTTATTATAAAAGAAAAAGCAAAAACTAGAGATAAAACCAAAGTAGCCCTAGCGGAGAAAGAGGAATTATTCAACACAAAGAAAGTGAGGAATTTAAGGCTAATCTTATTGTACTTAATAAAAAAGTGGATAGAGTAGAGGCCGGAATTAGACAAAATAAAGCTAGGAAATTTAAAAGGGATAAACGTGATTATGAAACCAACAGGGTAAAGGACTGGCCTAAATCCAACAAAGTATTTAATAAGAACCATATAACTAACGTCAGAGGAGGGCCTAATAAACCCCCACCTGTGACTGCCACAAATCATAATTCTGAAAGATATGACAGACAACAACCAGGCCCATCTTCCAGTGTGAATACAAATTTACACCTAAATAATACCAATAGATTTTCTGTACTACAAAGATTGAACTCAGAGAGCGAGAGCGATTTTTTATCCCCAAGTCCCCATAGAGGAGAGGTACGGAAGAAAAGCGCTCTCAGAGAAAATATACACTTAGCATCACCTCTCAGAAAAAGAGGCCTAGAAGAAGGGGAAGAAGAGGAGGTACAGCATCAAAACAAAAAACAACACAAAGTATTAAATAAAAATGTGAAGGAAACAGATATCTTCAATTTATCAAGCCACGCATTATCTATGGCTGACTTGTCTCTACTTAATAAAGGTTTGTCTTTTGCCACCATCAATAAACCCAATAAATTTCAACTTTTTATAGACCTCAATAAATTTGTGAGGAATCTCACGCTGAAACGCCATTTCTGTAAAAAAGAGAATGCCATAGAAAGAAACTATAATGGAGACTCCAAGTCAGGCTTGAAATGCCCCTCAAAGTTCTATCCCCTGAAATCAAAAAGTAGTAACATCGAGGTGTTCTATGAATTAGTGAAGAGAGATTTGGAAAAAATAGATAAAGTTAAAACACCCAGAAATAATCTCACTTCCTCAGAGAAAAAAGCCCTTGATAGTCTAAAGAGGAATGATAATCTAGTTTTTAAACAAGCGGATAAAGGGGGTGGTTTGGTCATCCTAGACAGGTGTGACTATGAATTAGAAGCTAATAGATTACTAGGAGATACTGTATCCTATTGTCCCTTGCAGGAAGACCCTACTAACAGCTATATTGATGAATTTAGAGACATTTTATTACAAGGGCTATATAGAAATATTATTAATAAGGATGAATACCAAATACCCCCTAGTGCCTAATCCAGTAATACCACTTTTTTATTACCTACCCAAGGTCCATAAGAGTCTAGATAAGCCACCGGGCCGACTGATTATAGCAGGTATAGATTCCCTTACCTCACACGCCTCGGAATATGTTGAAGTTTTCTTGAGTAAATATGTCAAAAATCTACCGTCATACTTGAAAGATACCACTACGGTTCTTCAATGTCTTAATGATCAGCCCTGGGAAAATGATTTCCTTTGGGCCACAATAGATGTACAAGCTCTATATACTTCAATAGACCACAAGAAAGGTATTCAATCCACACTGGAATTTCTAGTGGAGGATGATAGTCTGGAAAAACCACATCAAGATTTTATTTGTGAATTGATGGATTTTATTCTTTCTCACAATTATTTTAAATTCCTGGATACGTTTTATCTCCAGGTGTGCGGGACAGCAATGGGTACGATTTCTGCACCGAGTTTTGCATCGCGGGACCTCGCGGAGGGTGAGTATTGGTAAATTTTAAAAGGGAAGCTGCCGAGCAACAAATTAAAGATTGTGACAACGTGCAGCAATACAGGATCTAAACTCCTAATGCATTTTACAATGTTATACACCAGATATGGGGAAGATGTCTGTGCAGAAATTGATTAATTTTTGCATTAGATGTTTTACTTCAATGGCCCATAAGACTTGATAACATTTGAAGCCAGCCTTTACTGCACGCATAGGCGTATCTATAATGGGTGCAGGGTGTGATGTGCATACAGGCCCCTCAGAACAGGGGGCCCTGTGGCATGCATCCTGCACCCTGGGTTGACAGGGGAAGGGGGGCCATTCAGCATCTATTTTTTCCCTATAATATCTTCCGGAGGGAAGATATAGATGCCGCATTTGGACAGTCCTGGCTCAGGTAAGAGGGGTGGGGGGCAAATCCTGCACACGGGCCTCCTCACTTCTTAAAACGCCCCTGACTGCACACCTCTCCCCTCCCAAAGAGCAGAAGTGCTTCCACTTCCAGCTCTGTCCCATCCCACTGTTGTAATACATACCAGGATAGAATTCCATCCTTGTATGTCCTGGTACTGCTACACTCTTGCATGCGTTGTTGTACAAAAGGAAAACATTTTTCCAAACCTAGCGATCAGAAAACTCCTGTTTAGTGCGAAATCATAATCCAAACAACAGTTATATGGACTATTAAAATCCTGTATCATATTTGGTGTTGTTATGGGTGTTGTTTCACAAAACTTAAAAACAAAACTTACCTTAGAGTCCAGTCTTTGACAGTCCAGAAAAACAACAGAAAAACAAGAGAAAGTCACATGACACTGTGATGAAAAGAAGTTCCTCTTACAATGTGTGATGAGTCATTGCTGGTTGCAGGGCTGGAAAGTTCTCCTGTCTCTCAGAAAGTGATGACTCATCTGCTGAAGCTGTTCAGTGGAGAATGGATAAACTCTGCAGCCACTGTCTCCAGCAGTGGATTGCTGGGGCCCCTCTGAAGCTTAGGGCCCTGTCACATCTATCCCCCTTCCCCCATCCCCCCTTATTACCAGGCCTGTCCATAAACACCATATTGTGCTGTTTCTGGTGATCATCTGCAATGCTTACCCTCAATGCAGCAGGAAGCATCTGAACTTTTGTACATGTAAACGAGCATTAAAGTTCTACTGTTCTACTGCAGAGATCACCAGGGAGATCTCGGTGTCAGCTGACCACCAAATCAAATGACAAAAAGTGGTTCAGCTGTCATCCATAAACAGAAATAAGTGGCAGAAGTGAAAACCAAATATCATAAACATTAATATAAAAAACATTACGGGCCAGATTTACTAAATTGCGAGTTTGGAAAAGTGAAAAAGTGAAGAGATTTTGCTCACAGCAACCAATTATATGCATGCATCCTGCACCCTGGGTTGGCAGGGGAAGGGGGGCCATTCAGCATCTATTTTTTTCCCTCTAATATCTTCCGGAGGGAAGATATAGATGCCAAATTAGTCCCCCTTCCCCTGCGGTGGGACTGTCCGGATTTGCGTGGCAAAAAGGGGAGGGGCTTACAGCGCTGTTAAGCCCCGTCCCCTTTTCGGTCCGCGCATTTGGATAGTCCTGGCTCAGGTAAGAGGGGTGGGGGGCAAATCCTGCACACGGGCCTCCTCACTTCTTAAAACGCCCCTGACTGCACACCTCTCCCCTCCCACAGAGCAGAAGTGCTTCCACTTCCAGCTCTGTCCCATCCCACTGTTGTAATACATACCAGGATAGAATTCCATCCTTGTATGTCCTGGTACTGCTACACTCTTGCATGCGTTGTTGTACAAAAGGAAAACATTTTTCCAAACCTAGCGATCAGAAAACTCCTGTTTAGTGCGAAATCATAATCCAAACAACAGTTATATGGATTAGTTAAGATTAGAGTAAGTGGCGAACAGCTTATCACGTATCTGCAGATATTTGTAACTAATTGTCTGATTTTTATTTTAAAGACAGAAAATCATGATTAGTAACTGAGTAATGACTATTACCCAATTTATGTCTATGTTTCTAAATACTTATTTGCAATTCTATCATGGGATAAGAGAAAAAAGAAAAGAAAAGCTGTTCTGTTTCAGTGGAACATTAGAATACATCAAGTCTATAATGTGGTTTTATAGGTTCAGCCATGCATCTAATGTGATAGCATACTCTATTTGGTAGACAGTGATCAATAGATTATTACAAAGTTAAATTCAACTGTATTACTTGTATATTAGCCTTTTATTCCAATTTTGTTTTAACTAATGAGATATTGTATAGATCATATAACTCAATCTCTGTTATCATTTTAAACCATTAGTATTTGTGTATTATGCACTGAGGAAATAAACAAGTTTATATTACTAAAGGCTCAATTTTTCAATAGAGAGTTAACATTCAAAGTATGTATGTATTACTTTCCTCCATTCTGTCTCCATTTATTCTCTTGCGGGCTTTTAATTTAACAGGTCAAATTGTCATCAGTTAAGTATTTTGTTAATATAACATATATATTACATATTGCTACATTTCTGAAGTTTTTTTTTGCAAGTCGCCTGCATTACATTTTAAGTTTACAGTTGTTACAAATAAATACTAACATAGGGCAATATATTTACACCTAAGAAGCTTGCGTAAATGACCTACTATGCATGTGTAGTATGTCATTGCGTACCAGTTAGGTGCGTAGATTGCGCAAATGACCTACTATGCATGTGTAGAATGTCATTGTGTACCAGTTAGGTGCGTAGATTTCCTTTGTGTGGTCTTTAAAGAGCACACGGAGTAGTTTACTTAGAAAGAGGCAGCGTAATGCCACCTCAGGGAGTGTTTAGGTAGAAGTGGGAGGTGGGAGGGACTTAGATTAGCTGGAGAGGGCGGGGGAGGTGGGGAGAGGCATTGTCCTTCTTATGAAGAAAACTATGCACGGTTAGTTAAGATAGCCCTATGGCACTCTTAAGTGCCATAAGGTACCTAAAAATAGGGGGGGGGTAGGGGCTGCAGCATTGAGTTAGGGGAGGTTCTGTTCACACCTAACCCACTCTTAAGGGAGAATACGGTCCATAATAATCAACTGTCAACATTTTCATTGTTGACATTTCATACCAGACACCTTTATCCAGCAATTACTAAATGGGCAATTATCCATTGCCTGAGTCTTTCATTAACCCTGTCCTGTCTTTATACACTTGGCATATTCATCAGTAACCCTTACTACTTATATCAACAATTTTTCTTTCTTCGTTCTCCAGCTACTTCTTCTAACTCTAACTATTTGTTTAAAAAAAATAAATGATGGTGATAGCAAAAACTGTGCAAGTGAACTTATTGTGTTAAAGCTGGCACACTGGGTAAAAACATAGAGTTTCTGCCTTTCAAGTGAGGTTTTTACAACACATTTTTGTTACTCACAAGTTAGATGTTTCTGATTGTCCATTGGCAATGTTCGTTCAGAATGTTCGTTCCTACTCGTCAGAATCTTTAATTGTGTAGCCCATCAGTGATACATTCAGATAATTACATCCTAATGTCTGTGTCCTGCTGCAAATCCCAATTCTTTTTCCTGGCAGCATCTGTCTGTGAAGTTCTGGTTATGCACCAGTGTCTCTGGTAAAGCCATTTTAAAAACCACTGTGGTGTAATACCTATGCCATCTGCTGACTTCTGGTGGTGCATTCTCGATTACTTACAGTCAGGGCACTTTGGGGGACTGGGACTATTGTCCTGGGCCCAGAGCTGATGGGGGCCTGTTGAGTAGCAGACCAATACACAGGAAAGAACTTCTCTGGGCACCGGCCCTCTGTTTAAATAGGTCCATAGCGCCCCGCCCCTATGTGACGTCACCAGTGATGTCACATACATTTTGGGGCCCCGCGACTGTCTCCCGGGCCCCACTTTTTTATGGCGGCCTTGCCTACAGTTTCTCCAAATTTACTCCAGCCGTCATCAAGACGCTTCAGCTCATGCTTCAGACAAAGCACCTTATTTGGTAAGAATTTGTTTAAACCTTTGCCTGGCCGGTACTTCTGAGGGTCACGGGGTCTGTCTCTGTGGAGTAGGATTTTACTGGACTCTATACTCTGCATACCATTAATGCCACCGGTATCAAGTCACTATTGGGAATAAATCCTGCACTGTTCATTGGAACTTTCATAATGTGCATCTATCTATCTATCTATCTATCTATCTATCTATCTATCTATCTATCTATCTATCTATCTATCTATCTCTAATTACAGTTCAATGTGTAATCACCTTTAAATATAGGCAACACTTTCTATAGTAAATATATACATGTAGTTCTCATAAACCATTTTAGTTGATAAATGCGTTCTTGATTGAATGTTAATTCATATTTTTAAACATTTTTATATTCACATGGAATATTAATATTTATATTCTGGTTTTAGACAATGTCTCATTACATAGAAACATGGAAAGTGATAGCAGATAAGAGCTACATGACCCATCCAGTCTGTCCAGTTGTTTATTTAAAACTATAGTGACCCTAGTCTCTATTTAATCCTCAATTTAATTTGATATTTTATTCACATGAAATATTAATATTTAAATTCTGGTTTTAGACAATGTCTCATTACATAAAAACATGGAAAGTGATGGCAGATAAGCGCCACATGACTCATCCAGTCTGTCCAGTTGTTTATTTAAAACTATAGTGACCCTAGATTCTATTTTACCCTAAATTTAATTTGATATTTAGGATATCCTTATATTTATCCCAATTCTACTGTGTTAGCCCCAAACACCTCATATAGCAGGTTATTCCACTTATCAACCACCCTGTCAGTGAAGTAATTTTTCCACACATTTCCTCTGAATCTACCACCCTTAAGTTTAGTGTAAACATAATCCCATCAACTCCCCTTGACTTGTGATTTAGTATTTAATAGTAAGATAGCATTATCACTGGCCCCAAAGATATTATTGAGTTATTAAATAGTATAATATGTATAATCTCCTATATTGGATATTGTCCTAAAGAGTATACTATTCTGGGGGCAATGATGTGATTTCATAACGCAAGGAGTAGGCTAGTTGACTTTCAACTTTAAACAAGCTGCCTCCCCATCATTGCCCCCAGAATAGTATACTCTTTAGGACAATATCCAATATAGGAGATTATACATATTATACTATTTAATAACTCAATAATATCTCAATGCTATCTTACTATTAAATACTATTGATAATCACAAGGGGAGTTGATGGGATTATGTTTACACTAAACTTTGAATGATGTTATAAAACACACCAGCTATCACATAAAGCAACTATAACATTTTAAATTTAAATTATAATAAGGTGGAGGGGTGGTTTTTAGAACATCATATTTTAATGTATCTACTATATCTATTTTCTCATTTAAAAAATTTCGCTTTTTTAACAGAAATTCTAATAAAAGTAATTGTTTTATATTTTTATTGTCCTATGTGAATGTTCTGTGTGCCCCTTTGTAAGCACTACTTTTTTTCTCTTTTGCAAAAATCTTTGTGTCCACCCAGCCTTATTGTTTCTCATGTGTCCAGCTAACATTATTGCCCCTCCTGACCTGTGCCCCTCCATGGTCATTAAAATCCACATTCCCCACTACATTCTTCCATAATCTTACCTTTGTCATCTTCTCACATCCAGCTCTCTCCTCCGCAGCGCGCTCTGCAGATTGATGACGTCAGCGTGACCTTGGATCACGCTGGCCTCTTGTAATCAGAGCTGCGGTCAGCCAGCTCTTTGCAGCAGGACTGGGCACTAGGAAACGGGTTCCCCAGCGGGCCAATCTGCTAGTGCAGATCACAGGCGGCAGGGGGCCCTCGGGGAGAGGGGGCCCAGGGACACGTGCCCCCTGTGCCCCCCCCTTAATCCGGCACTGGCTGCAACATTGAGTTAGGGGAGGTTCTGTTCACACCTAACTCACTCACTCATACGGTCCATAATAATCAACTGTCAACATTTTCATTGTTGACATTTCATGCTTTAGACAAAGCACCTTATTTGGTAAGAATTTGTTCAAACCTTTGCCTGGCCAGTACTTCTGAGGGTCACGGGGTCTGTCTCAGTGGAGTAGGATTTTGCTGGACTCTATACTCTGCATACCATTAATGCCACCGTGTTCATTGGAACTTTCATAATGTGCATCTATCTATCTATCTATCTATCTATCTATCTATCTATCTATCTATCTATCTATCTATCTATCTATCTATCTCTCTCTCTTTCTCTCTCTCTCTCTCTCTCTCTCTCTCTCTCTCTCTCTATCTATCTATCCCTAACACATAGGACTCCAAAAAACTGCGACCCATCAATTTTAAGATCATTAAGCTTTCTAACATATCATCAGAAACTGAATCAGTTTGTCAAATTCCCAAAATTCTGTTCCAAAATTTCTCATGTCCAATAATTACAGTTCAATGTGTAATCACCTTTAAATATAGGCAACACTTTCTATAGTAAATATATACATGTAGTTCTCATAAACCATTATAGTTGATAAATGCTTTCTTGATTGAATGTGATTTCATATTTTTAAAAAATGTAATATTCACATGGAATATTTATATTTATATTCTGGTTTTAGACAATGGGCCAGATCCAGAACAACGCTTGTGAGCGAATTTACGCATGGCGGAGACGTAAAATCGCCTTTTGGTAAGTACTGCGCATGCGCACCATAGAAAATACGCACAGTAACGTAGCGTAATTGTGAACGTATGGGCCATTCACGTATGTGTCACGTAAATACTGTGGGCGTGCCAATTTTACGTGAGTCCAAAATACGTCTGAAATATGTTTTGTAGGCGGGGGTTTGTATTTAAAGTGTACAGTATGGGCGTGCTTAGCTGCGTAAATTCGTGTTGCCCATACGTACGTGTGCGTATCACTGCGGTCACGTTGCTAAAGTTAAGGTAGGGTTTGGAAAGCGTATCTTGACAAAATACGTACATTCAAGGGGTGTGCCTAGTGGAGTGTATAGAATATACGCACACGAAAATATGCTACGCGAATAAACGTATGGCAAACGTAGTTCTGGATCTACCCCAATGTCTCATTACATAGAAACATGGAAAGTGATGGCAGATAAGAGCCACATCACCCATCCAGTCTATCAGTTGTTTATTTAAAACTATAGTGACCCTAGACCTTATTTTATCCTCAATTTAATTTGATATTTTATTCACATGGAATATTAATATTTATATTCTGGTTTTAGACAATGTCTCATTACATAAAAACATGGAAAGTGATGGCAGATAAGCGCCACATGACTCATCCAGTCTGTCCAGTTGTTTATTTAAAACTATAGTGACCCTAGATTCTATTTTACCCTAAATTTAATTTGATATTTAGGATATCCTTATATTTATCCCAATTCTACTGTGTTAGCCCCAAACACCTCATATAGCAGGTTATTCCACTTATCAACCACCCTGTCAGTGAAGTAATTTTTCCACACATTTCCTCTGAATCTACCACCCTTCAGTTTATATTAATGCCTTCGTGTTCTATTACACCTTTTCCTTTGAAAAATGCCACCCTCCTCTAGCCGGTCACAACCCTTGATATATTTGAAAGCTGCTATCATGTCCCCCCTCTCCCTCCTCTGCTCCAAGCTATACATGTTTAGTTCCTCTAGCCTTTCTTGGTATGTTTTGAAAGGTCCTGTGATGAACTGGCAGATCATCTCGGGACCTAGCAGGAAGGGTAAGGATTAGTAAATACTGTGAGCGAAGTTGCCAGTCTCACAGTGAAATAAACGAGCCTCATGCAGCTTCATTCACAGGGAAACGAAGAGGTAAGTAAATAGACCCCCATGTCTCATTGTCTTCACTGTTGCTAACATCATATTTTGTCTGCATCATCTCTGAACTCTTTCAGTAGTTCTCCTGGGATGTGATTCTAGTTTATTACATAGTTTAGTTAGGTTCTAAACAACACTGATCTTTAAACAAATATTATAACAAAGGAGAAATCAATGATTTAACCCCACTGCAATTACTCCTCAAATTACTTGTTTTTTAAAGCGTTCTAAGCAGTTAATAAAGTTTCTATCAAGCAAACTCTTTTCTCAGGTATCTCTTTACTTCTGTTTGTTCTCCTCTGCTTCACACAGTTCTTTTGGCACATAGATTTTATTTACATTTTAATAAAGCAAAGAGATTGAAAAACTGTTCTCTAATACTCATTAGTTTCAGATAAACAAAAATTAATTCAGCGAGAAAACATGATCATTGTAGAATATGAAACCTGAAAGAGGATTAGAGTCATTCTGTTAAATGTTTCTTTAACCCAAGGGACCTCCTTTTGCAGAGTTTATGTAGCTAATTTTTTTTCCATTAAACATATGGTATATTATTGAGAGATAGCAAATTCTGCACTTTACAGAAAAGGTTTTACAAGAGTTGCTAAGAAAACATTGCAGAATTACAGTTATACTGTGCTGTCTGGTGAAAATGTTTTGTTCATTAAAAAAATGTGAAAAAACGAATAATATCTGAGTATTATTAAATGTAAGAATTAACTTATAGTGTTATTACTGAATATAATGCACCCATTACTCATATGGGACTAGATTCAGACCCCTGCACGTTATGATTACTTACGTAAGTCTCTTGAGTAAGTAAGTCTAATGGTAACACTTGTGTATGCGTGCACCAGATGTTACAATACAGATCTCCAGGCGTGCAGATCTTAGTGCCGGATTCAGAGATACGATTTTGCTACTTTTTCTGTGTGTACTTTTAGGATTGGATTAATTGCGCATGCGTAGTAACTTTTTTACGTAGGATTTAGGCACGGAAGTCCATTAGGCATGGATTTCAAGATCGTACTTAGTGACATACGTACGGAGGGGAGTTGTATTTTTCCGTACGTGCAAAGTTACGTGAAAGTGGGTGGGTGGGGGCATTTAAATGGCCTTTTGATGGCGAGGTTAGTAATGTATGCACGTACCTAAGCAACTTAGGCACATAAATACACCCGTAGAGTTTAGGGTGCCCTATGAAAACGTCAGTCACCAAAATTCGAGGGAGGGGAGTGTCATAGGTGTTGCTTTGCAACAAAGGTGAACTTATTTCACACATATCTGTGAATCCGGTCCTTAGTTCTGTATACTAGGAGTTCCGTCCAACAGGGCAGCACATCCCCTCCGCCCATCTAAACTCAGTACCATGTAAATTTTACAGAGTGGGCTGGTTTTAAGTGTTCCATGCGGATCAGGAGGTGTACAGAGAATTGATCCCCATGGGACACTTAAGGAAGGCACATGGTATGCAGATCTTTCATTCATCATTCATAATTTTGATGAGATGGAATCGATGAGGAAATCTGGAAATATCTGCTAACGCTGGGTCATGTTATTCTGGAATCTGTGCCTACACCTTTAATTTACTCACACAAACTTACTTCTAAAATAAATAATCAGTAAATTACACTTTGAGGCTCTCCTATTAAACTAGTCAACAGTGCGAAAAAAACAAATTCACAGCTGTTATTTCTAACTTTGTTTATGTTTATACTCACATAACTTCCCCAAAGAACCCAGCAAACAATCGTACTGTAACAATACAAACAGTTTATTAATTTTAGTGCTGAAAGATGGTGCAACAAAGTGTAGTCAAAAGACACTAATCCACACAAAGTAGAGAAAGGGACTTGCCACAAGTGCACTAAGTAAAAATCTAAATAATAATAATAATGATAATGGGCTGGATCCAGAACTACGTCCGTCTTCCATAGACGGACGTAGTTTAATAAACAGTAGCTACTGCACATGCGTAGTAGCTATTGTACGTAATCTTCGTATCGTTTCGATACCTAGATTGCGTATATGCGGTCTTTTAGACCGCATATACGCAACGATACGATAGATTGTGCAGCCACTGAGTGCAGGGATTGACAGGAGGCCCATGCAGACAATCAGCAATCCCTCCATCTTCAGCCAAAATTATCGGTCCCAGCAGTTAAAGCGTGTTGGGAGGATCATCTCAATTGTTGGACACCTCTTGCTGGGAGCGATAGTTGTGCTTGTATATGGCCAGCTTTACTGTAAAAGTGCAATTAGTACATCCCTTACCTGAATAGCCACATTTGTGTGCTCTTATTTTCTAAGCTTAACTGAGGTGTAATATTCCCTCAGGGTCTTCTTGCGCGTTAAATGATAATGTATATTTTATGCATATTGAAATTTTCAGGAGATTTGACATATAGGATTCCTTGTTTTTAATTTAAAGTATTATATTATCAAGTTTTTCATTTCAAATTCTAAAATAAATATGGTGAAAAAAATTCCCAATAGATTTCTAGTGTGCACCAATTAACCTATAATACATGTATAAAATGACTGTATATGTACTTTGGTTATGTACTTGATCAAGTTGAGTGTGTCAGTTCTTTGCCTTTTCATTTGCAAGAATTTTCCCAAAGGATTATTCTGTTTCAGAAAACAAATTCTTAAGGAAAGAATGCTTACATTAAGCTGCTGTACTATTCACTTTAGAACTATGAATATTTTATTGCTTGTTACAAAGTAAGCTGTATCTAATTAACTGTTAAGCTGAAGCCAAAGATATTATGTTGTATGATCTTCGTGTTGTCTCTCACATAGCATGTTCCTTATTATTAATATGGACAGAACATGTTTGCTTTGACTTGTTTACCAATCTCTGGGGAAGTTGATCTATCATTCTTTACTAAAGAACATAGTCAGGATTGAGACTGATCAGGAACAATTACATAGTAGAAAATGGCAGCCTATGTATTAAGCAGAATGAATGGAATCCTTTCAGGACTATAACAGAATCTTGTGTAGTTTAAGTAATATCAGTCTACTCTTTTAAGTATATGGTACAAATAAAGATTGATGTCCTCCTGCAATTTTAACGAAGGTTTTTTTTTCCAGAGGGTGAACTGATTAAAGCTTAACCCTATGCTTTGTAACTGTGTGCCATACATATTAATTCTTTTTCAACCTATGCTGTTGGATGAAACCTCCATATTGAAGATTTCAGCAGCATTCTCCAAGTGCTATTTTGTGATATTTTAATATAGTTTTATTTAGAGCTTGTAACAATATTTTGTATTATTTGTTTTTTTTTAATGTCTCTAAATGTCTGCTGCTAAAGGTCATACTAATATACTTATAATAAAGCATAGTTAACTGCTTACCCAAATGTCCAAGAGACTTCCACAATTCATGCAAGATTTTTGGAAGTTTATTTACCCTTCCCACTAGTGTGGGGCTTGCTGATACAATTGTCCCCATGAACCTATGCTTCACAATGCAATGTTTCAGAGCACTGAGCAATGGTGACTTGTTGATTTGCTCAGCAGTGTCACAACAAGCCCGATTCTGTCAGTTGGATTAGCCAACCAGGATAATATGAGCCCTGCCACTTGATTTGACTAGATTTGACTAGAAACAACCTTGATCTGCCCTTGAATCAAAACAACACCCTTTCTGTGAAAAAGGGGGACTTTCATTAGGCATTTCATGGAAATAAAATTTTCATTGTATAAAATAACATTGTAAATATTATCTCTTTAGACCTAAGTTCAGACATGTTAGCCTATAACTGATGAGAACTCTTGTATAATAAAAAATCAGAAAATGTTTAATTTATTGCAAATCCCCAGCTGTAAATTTTTGGGGAAAGTGAGAGATCTATTACACACCAGGCAGTTGACTTTCAATTGTTACTTTTCATTTTCAAGACCAAAGTAACAGAGCTAATAAAAACCAGTGGGTCTTATCATGCTGTAAGTGAGGAGACAGAACAGAAGATAGTTGGCAGGAACCAAATGTGTTTCCAAGGAAGGAGGGTTGCCCCAGAGTAGCAATCTGTGTACAAAAATGGCTTTATGAACAATCTGGAGGAAGTGTTACTGACACTTTTAAGAACCGTGGGCAGTGTCTACTACCATGTAGAGCATATCCAGAGTCTGTATGTTAAGGGGCAAAGGGCCTGGTGTGACTTTGATTCAAAGAAAAACTTAACGATGATGGAATATGACTCACAGATCTTTACAAGACCTTGTTAGATTATTGAGTCCTTGTAAATACTTTGCTTCTGGGTTAAGTAAGTAACACTGCTAATTAGTAAATGGAGAGCTTAGTGTTACTACTAAATAGCGGTGCTTTATGTATGTGTAGTGATGCTTTATATACCTATCGTATCGTGGCACTTTAAACACTTCAGTAAGTAAATCAATCTAGTTATGTCATTAGTGACCCTATGTTGTGAATTGTGCAGCTTACTTATTCAGAGTTCATGGTTTAGTTTCACCCACACACCTACTATATGTTTAAGAAAGTAAAGATTTTAAAAAGTAAGTTTTATTTTTTAAATTAAAATGTTTATTATGAACCTATTATTGCATTTAATTGCCATTTTCTTACTTAATATGGCTACTACATACCTCATAGAGGATCGTATTCACAACAAAGAACGTTCAGAAAATCTGTGCGTAGATTTACGTGCGCATATACTGTAAACCATGGACGTGTGACTTAAAGACATGCGGGACTGATTCATGCTTCGGCTTTGGAAGTGTTCCACATGCGTACATAGAGGAGCAGGACCCTTAATGCAAATCAGCAACACACGGACTATTAATAATGTAAAGTATGGGCATGACTAGCGTTCCGAGTAATTTACAAGTGCAAAGGTCTTGAGGAAGCAACTATGCGCACAGAAAAAGTTAAGGTAGCCTTCTACCACTCTTAAGTTGTTTTCGGTGTGACCCTATGCGTTTTGCCTATATGATTTTTAAGCCTACACCTGTTCCTGTATAGTTTCCATTTGTGTTTACAATAAATGTTAATAGTTTAACTAATTTTTTTTTAAATATAATTATTGCATAACAAGTTAAACATAATCGTCATTTTTTAGTATAAAAACAATAAACATATTAAGAAACACATATTGAAAAATGAATTTTAATAATCTAAAATTCCATGTATTAAATTAAAAAATTAATATAATCACAAAAAAAACCCCACTTGTAACAGCATATTTAGTAATTAACACAAAAACAATATTTACATTTATTTTATTTATTTAAATTTAGAAAAAAGCAGTATATAGATAGAAATTTGAAAAATAATACAGGTAGTTCATTGTACAATTGCACATTAAGTGTTAAACTAACAAAGAGCCAATTATATATAAAAAAATTAGCAAATTCTATTAATAGTCAGTTAATACACAGATATTAATACAATACAATGATGCTGGATGTTGAAAATCAACAAGTGTGTTTAGTTGCATATCAGTGAAGCTATAAGAAACTATAATGGCAGTGTGATTCACATTAAGTAAACATATCCTTTGTGTGTCCGGAGATGCAGGAGATCCATCTGTGCATGGCACTTCTGTTAACTTGAATTTGTAACACCTCTGAATCTGTCTTTCAGATCTCTGATGTGCATGTATTTACGTACGAATGCAGTTATGCGCTGATCATTCTCTTAACTCTAAATCAGGTACAATTTCTTTAGCTTCATTCCACCTCTACAATATAACGGTGTGGTTTTTGCAACCTTCAGTACATGTGTATATCAAATATAGAGAGTATTTCAGTTTCCATCCACTACAAATGTATTCTCCAATTTGTCCTAGGGACCAGAAGATCCCATCTCACAGGAGACCTATGGTTGGTGGAAAATAATATTACATACCTTTATGTGGCCATTGAAACATTAAGCTGTACATAACAAAGCTCCCTACTTATCTCCCTCAAAACCATGTAATCTACTACATAATAATCTCATATCAATCCAAATAACTTCCTGCTGCTTTTACGTTTTCCTTTAGTGCAGAAGCCATATGCTAAAACAGCTGGAAGCAAAGTTAAAGAAAAATAAGGAGATGAGTTTACCCAATCTGTCAAATCAAACCTCAAAGAGTACAAAGCATGTTGCTAGGCAAACTAGTTCTTGCAATCAATTCCTACACACTATTCACTGCAATTTCCAATCTACTGATTGTCTTCGATAACTCTTAAAGGATAGCATTCTGATTATAATAAAGAAAGACTATGATATTAGATCAGTCTTATCTGCACTATTGTTTAGATTCCAGAAGTTCACACATATACTGTGCATAATTTAACTTTGGTTTAAAACCTAGCTAGTAAGGTTGTAAAATGGTTTTTACTTAATGCATACAATTTACTCATATAGCTGAATTGGGCTAAAGATGTGCCAGTTATTTCAAATGATTGAAACGAAACACCTCAGATTTAAGCAAACTTTAGCAAAGAATAGTTCCCAAATGATAATAAAGTTTAGTCCTGGCCAGTGACCAATAAATTTTGTTTCTGGGACTGTCTATTCGAGGAGTTTGAAAGATGTTACATATAAAAACATAGATTACTTGGAATATTTGCCCTGTATATTTTCAATCTCAATTACTTTAAAAAGACAGGGTAGCAGAGACATTTCAAATCATAACCTTGCACCTCTTTGGTTTTCAAATTGGTGGTAAGCTTTGAACTGAGTATTCCCAGTAATTTTTTCAAACAATGATGTATACGCTGGATGCTATACTATACTATATAAACACAAACATACTTATTGGAACTATATGAAATAGAAAAAACTCTATAAAGATGTGCATTTGTCTTCTCACAACATATGCATGTTCCACATCTACAAACTTATACTTATCAACAAAAGGTAATAATAATAATAATAATAATAATACATGCATCATCATGGAAATTCTATTTTGATGCATGAAGCTTCAGATCTTTGAATGATTACATCAGATGACTGTGCCACCCGAAAATATATTGTTTCTGACATCCCCCTTCCCCCATTTTGGGCACACCTGCCAAAGACCATTAGATTTTTTTAATAGGAGATTAACTTTAAACTCCTGCCAAAGAGTACTATTTGAATCACTCCAAACTTTATAACAATCAACAATGGATAATAGTGATAACCTGGAACCAGTAAAACAATCACATCAAACTGTATGTTTTACAATGAGTTTTGTATCAGATTTAATCTAAGTCAAAGGAAATTTGTGATATTCTAATTTCTAAAAAATAATCTGTAAACAAGAAAAAGCAACAGTAATAATTGAAAGATTAATATCATAAAGCATCACATCGCAGGTAACTAGACAAATATATACACATACACATCTGTCACTTTAAGACTTTAGATGACCTTTAATCTCTTATTTCCATTGCATACCTATTTCTGTGCAGCATAAACCTTTTTCTTTTATCCCGTTTTTTATTTTGCTGCAGTGAATTTTTTTTTTCAAAGGCATGCATTAACATAAAATGCTACAACAGTTATTGCCTCCTTTATAAGCTTTCTACATTAAAACAGATGTGATAGCAACAGTAAACCTTAAATTGATTGAAATCACACTTAATGGCCTATACAAAAGCGGTAATGGCCCATAGTTATACTTCTAGCCATTAGGTACCAAATCAGGTGATTGTTTCAATTAATGAGTATGTTGTCAAGTTAAACCATTTAATACACATTACACATGCCCCCTTTGCACAATGGAAGCAGATGGCTCCAAATGATACAAAGATTCTCACTTATGCATATTTTCCACTACAATTCTGGTTCATTCACACAGATATGTTTAAGAAAATATTTTATTTTTAAGCTTCACTTTACATACACTTTCTTTTGTGAAGTGTAAGGGTTTGTTTTTTTTAGCAGCAACTAGGTTTAGCCAACTAGCTGTGGATATTTATGTCAGACAATTCGCAGCCGAGGCAACTTTTATATTTAATTCATACATTTTATAGATGATATTCTTTTCTTCCTTTGGCAAAGAAACAAAAAAGAAAAAGAGAAGAGTTTTAAAAAGGTCACACAGGAAATATACACAGATGGCTCAGAGACTACAGTTAATATATTCAGTATTAATATATAATAAAAGTATATCTTCACTAGATTAAATCCTTTGCTTTGATCATTGGCATAAATACTATTGCTAAAAGAGTAAGGGGCTGATTCACAGTTTGGAAATTAGGGTAAAACGGGGCGGATTCAGAGTTTTAAGCGTTTCGCTATATGACCTATACAGATTTACGTGTTTCATCAGAACCTGCAACCCTAAATAGCACATTAGAAAAAAGGGCATTCGTTTGAAATACCTGTAGTCAGAGCTGTACAAGCTGCGGTCATGGGTGTTGTAGGCGCAGCCTAAACAATTTTTTTTTCAATTAATAAAAATGTTAAATTATACCCCCCGCCGATATAAAAATGATACATTTTTCCCAATTTCCCAAGTTTGTAGTGATACAAGCACCAGCATGCCCAAGGATGCCAAGGCATGTATGCGGTCTTTAAGACCGCATATACGCAATCTATGCAACGAAACGATACGTAGATTACGTACAATTAACTATTGTATCCATGCGTTGTAACTATTATCGGGAAATTACATACATATGTGCAATACGTCCCCCAACCCGTTTTTAGCAACCTTATGGCACTTAAGAGTGTTATACTGTAGGGGCTCCTTAACTAACTGTTTATATTTTCCTATTTAAGAAGAAAAATACGAACAGTGATCCCTTCCCAATGCCCTCCCCAGCTAATTTAAATCCCTCCCTTACCCACTTACCCTTCTTAAAAAAGGACAGAAGCTGCCATGGCACGCCGCTTCCTTCTTAAATTTCTAAGTGCGGTCTTTAAAGACCGAACTTACTCAATCTACGTACATAAATGGAATGTGTAGTAAGTCATTTTATAAAGGACCGCACTTAAGAAGCTGCAGTTTTTTTTTAAAGTATAATTATAGTCCTTTGTTGGAAAACACTGACATGAAATGCTGACTTCCACATTTTTGAAGCTCTAATTGTGTAGCTCTCTGGTACACATTCACTCATTCACCCCTAACCACAAAGTGGTGTCTCCGTGCTGATTCTTGACACATGTTTGGTATTTGGTTAATCAGCTTATTATCCCTGAGTTATAATATGTCAGAAATACTACACTATAATTGGCTCTCTGTTTATTTGTTATTTTATTTCTTACTATTTTTTCTCTGAGCATTTAGCACTTCACGCTTCACAGATTAAAAAAGTTTATCAACTAATTTGAATAGAAACACTATTTTCTCAATCTTCTCCCAAATAGCTTCTATACACCAGCATGCTCATCCCTATGCAATTTTGCAAGGGCTTTCCATAGTCTCCTAAGAACTTTTATAGCCATAAAAAAACTTAACTTAACCTTTAACTAATATAGACCTTGAAAAGTGTTCAAACCTTGAAGAGAAATAAATTACATGGTAGCTTGGTAGCCATGAAAACCCCTAACATAACCTTTAAATAATGTATACCTTTATAAAGGTTAAGTTATGGTATTTCATGGTAACCCTTTATTTTCCTTCTCTCCAAGGAAATAATAATTTATACCACTCTCTATAGTCATCCTAGCATTCCATTCTATGGAAAAGGCAGAGTATATATTTTTTTTAAATAGGAACTAATTTTTATATGAAGGTATACGGCACATTCTAATTTTAAGCTTTCATTTAACAGAATTCTACAGCACCTAGAAACCTTTTTGTATGCAAGCCTAAATGATACAATTTACTTCAACTATTAATGGGGAGGGGGATAATAAAGAGTGACTAAAATTCAGCTCTAAGCAACATAATGGACAAAGAATACCTTGAAACTTGCCTGGCTTGGCATTACACATCAGAGCCCCTGAGCAGTTTAATAGTACATACACTTTTAATTGGTCTAAATAGATCAAATGCAATATAAATTCCAGCAGGTTTTAACCTAAAAGTCAGAAATAGATCAAGTCTATTCAGTGTTGCACGCTCTGTATATACAGGCAGATGGTATCATGCGTGTCTGTACCTTGGGGACAGAAGATAAAAAGCTATGTGTATGCATGCAAAGAAACTTTCAGGCAACATTTGAGATCTATCAATATGCCAGATTTAACACGACACAACAGTAATTTAAAGCTGTGGAAACATTTATTAAAGAGCACGCTGTTGGGAAGAAGCCTGTTATGCTTTTGTAATGAACAATCACGGAGAAGTCGGTCTGTATTTCAAATAAAGCACCAGAGATAGCTTCAGATAGGATAATGCAATGTTGAAAATAATCTTACATGGTGAGAAGAATAAGTGAGTTTTAAAAAAACAACAACGTAACTTTATTTCTAAAACAGTATAAAAAAAGATCAAAAACAAAGCTAAAGAAATGTTGCAATTAGTTTAATAATTAATTATTATGGCGTTTTATGTTTGTAATCAATAAAACTGTCATATGTAAATGAATGTTTCGTAAATTATCTTCAAACGATATAAAGGGCAGCCTCCAGAGATTTTGGGGCTCAGGATACAGCAGCAATATTCTACCCCCATGTGACATCATCCGTGATGTCATATATAAGGGGAGCACTGCGGACCTGCATTAACTTTGGGCCGATGCGCAAGGAAGTCCTTCCCTGCACTAATGTTCAGTTCTCCAGCAGTAAGTATTGGTGGTAGGATATAATACAGCCCATACCTGCTGCTGGAGTCGAGCTAAGGTAAATATCGCTGGACCCCTCTGATGGTGGCTCTGAGGATATATATTGTAGAGTGATGTCTTCTGAAACAAAAAACGAATATGCCTCTTCTAGAGAGGTGTAAGTGTAACAATGCTATGCATTCAGCAGTATAGGAGTGGGATTAAAAAAGCGTTCACAAAGGACTTGGATTGCTTGTGTACATTTCTGTGTCCTCCATGCTACTGTAAAGGCATGTTCACTATATTGTAATGCTGTCTGTGTGGATCAGTGTCCAGGTTTTTGTACACTTACTCCAGAAATCCTGCAAAACTGGGTCTGGTATAACTGTATAACGAAGGTGAATATTCTTCAGTTGAACCCCCTGCACACAGTTAAGCACAACCCTAAAGACATTCATAGAGGCTGACACTCCACAGCTTTTTTCCAACCATTTCATTAGCATTTCATGCTTTAAGTGTAGTACAAGGGTTATGGAATCACTGCTCTAGCCTTTTTCAGGTATAGAATAATTAAAGTCGTTATTAATGAACAAATAATATATTTTTTTGAGCAAGTCATCTGCATTACGACT
>WWET01003040.1:180727-194178 GCA_011038615.1 Limnodynastes dumerilii
CATTATATAAAGGAAGAGGTGTAATAGAACACGAGGGCATGGATACAAACTGGAGGGTGGTAGATTCAAAGGAAATGTGCGGAAAAATTACTTCACTGAAAGGGTGATAGATAAATGGACTATTCTCCCATCTGAGGTGGTTGAGGCCAATACAGTAGAACAATTTAAACATGCTTGGGATAAATATAAGGGTATCCTAAATTGAAACCCAAATTGAGGGTAAATAGGGTCTAGGGTCAGTATAGTTTTCAATAAACAAATGGGCAGACTAGATGGGCCATGTGGCTTTTATCTGCCGTCACTTTCTATGTTTCTATGTTACAACTGGCAACCACTGCTCTGTAGAAAGTGAGTCAACCTCCCGATATGCAAATATAAATAGAGAAAAAAAAGCACTGGTATATATTATAACCTATGCAAATTTATTACTAATGGACATATTAAAAACTAAAATGCAACAAATTAAAAAACAATAGGAGATATATGGAAGCTGTTGAGGTCTAGATATAGAACGTGAAAAAACATCAAATACCTTGAAATATAATAGGGAAATAAAACATTAAGAACAAAGTTCGGTTAGGCAACCACTAGTACATCACATATTCACAAACGTGATCACAAATGTGCAAATTTGATCACAAGTACATCAAATTAGACCATGCTGCCATAACTCAAGTGCATAAAAAAGTTATTTTTGCGTCAAATGATGACAAGAACGAGATATGGTCCTGAAACTTGGAAACTAGGCTTCCAAGGCACGAAGAAAGACGATTCACAATGTGGTCTAATGTCTCTAAGATGGGTAAAGCAGCAATAATGGCTGGATGAATGTTCAATGATGATGACAAATTTTGGATCATATATAGTGAATTAGTTATGCACGTAGATTGTCATATTAGTATTAGATGAGTAAATTCCTTCAAATAGATGTAGTGCCGAATGTTAATAGCATCAAAAAGTAACTCCGGAGGCACACAAATAGATGGTAAGTAGGTAATAGACGGCAGCCAATGCCGCCTCCGTCCTGTGTCACTGCCGCAGGCAGGGGTAATTTAGTGATTCTCCAGCTAATAATTAGATTTTTCTCTATTTTTAATTGGGCAGACTGGATGAGCCATGCGACTCTTACCTACCGTCACTTTCTATGTTTCTATGACTTAACCAGGGTAAATTGTTAAGATATCAGGACCAGGAAAATGACAGATAATAATAATATAAAATAATGGAATATACTCCTGGAGATGGAATGAGAGCAAATTGGACAGAGGTACTGACAAATATTATTCCAAGGAGACAGTCAATGATCAGGTCAGGCAACAAACAAGGAACTTCCAAAAAAAGACATTAGAAACAATCAGTATAAGCAACAAGATTGTTCCAAGAGACTAGAGATGCTTAGTACTATGACTCACTATCACTAGCAGAGTAGTTCATATTTCCTTATATTACAGGAAAAGCAACCACAAAGATATGGTTAAGGCAGCACACTCAATACTATGAAAAGGTCGGGTGCAGTGGAAAAAAGTAAATAGGTATATAGCTTGTGGGAATGCACAAACTCCAGCACTCCTATTTAAATGCAAAACAAAATGAAATGTATTATGTCCACCATCAGGAAATTAGCACAATAGCACATCAAAATGTGAAGCAATAGGATCCACACATTTCATCAAATATATCATGAGATAATGTCCATGCCCAAAAGAAAAAATTATGATGAAATCCACAGTAGAGATGTCCAGTATATAGAGTCCAATAATGACACAGAATAAACAATATCATGTCATGTGTCCATAATAGTCAATGAGTGACAAAAGTCCAACAAAAGGAATCCAATTAGGTCAAATACTGTGGATAGAGGGCAGTGGAAAAAGGGATCCACGCTCCAGAAATGCTCACCGACATTATATTACAGGATATGGAACCATCGGCATGCAGCTCCAGAACACTTTCTTGGCCAGCCTATGAATGTAATGTGTTTTTTTTTTATTGCTTGATGCAGAGGAACAATGCATTAACATAAAAAAATATATTGGTAGCTCTAATACCACGTTCAGATTACCAGCCCTGCAAACCCTGGGGATTTGCAGGGACACGCCGGGCTGCCCGTTCACACGGACAGCGGTGACCCGGATTTCCCTGGTCATCGCTGTGCAGTGGAGCCGCGGGACCCGGCTTTCTCTGCAAATCCCTTCTTTTTAGCCGGGCCTTCAGATTGCCAGAAAAAGCCGGGGTTTTCATGAAACCCGGCTATTTCATGAAAACCCCGGCTTTTAGCTGGTAATCTGAACGGGGTAGAGTCTGCCATACTGTTAATATAGCACAGACGTAGACAAACTTTGGTACCCCTGTTGTGAGAAAATTACAACTCCCAGCATGCTCCAACAGCATAGGCATAAACTGAAAAACTGCAAAACATGGTGAAGTTTGTAGTTTCACAACCATGGTGTACTGTTTAATATAGTGTAGTAGAAGAATTTTAGATGATGTCTTATTTCATCTTATTTTACTATGTGTATGTATTTCTATATCTAGAATAATCAATGTTAAGTTCTCAATATAACACTAATACACCATATGTTACCATTCTAAAATAGCCATTTAGAGAAGCAAGAAGAAGCACTAACAACTCCATTTCCAGTTGTTTGTTAAGCCTCTCCCTTACATTTAGTTTTTACAATTCTATGCAATGTGCTAAATGTTCTTCATTTAACCTTTTGCCCATAACCATGATAAAAAAATCAGTCTCACATTTAAATAAAAGAAAATGTATTTATGTATACTATTATATTACACTATACTGATTAAAAAACTGCACAGCTGGTTTTACAGGAGATATAAAACAGATAACACTAACACATTTACAAAGTTAAAAGATTGGAGTGAACTGCAGCCATGAGTCTCACTTCACTTGTTATAATACTTTTGATTTTAATGCCTGCGAGTGGAAGAATCACTTGAGGGTGCACATGATGTTGAAAGATGTTAGAAATATAATTGAATCAAGCTGGGCAAGTACTTGTGAACTTGCAAAATGTTCTCTTCTCCATTTGAACTTTTTTATTAGTACCTCCCACAGTCTACTCTTTCAACATTGTCAGAAAGGAATACAAATGCAGTAAGTTCCTCTATGGAATTAATCACTAGAAATTACCATTGTGAAAGAAAAAGATCAGTATATAGTGGCTAATGTAAGTAAAGATAATGTAACATTTTTACCAATTTTGTTTTTGCAAAAATATGACTTTAAGCGGTCTCCATTCAGAGTGTTTAATGCGTGTGCTTAATTTAGCAAAATTATATTTTCAGATAACCGGTAATTGTGAATGTTAATGGACTTGAAGCACTGAAATGTCCTTCATGTGACCCAGCACCACTTACAATGCATCTTGGGTCATTAGATTAATAACAACAATAATTTGCATTTAAATTGGTTTTTGATGGAAATAAAATAAGCGTATTTTCCACTGTCTGTTTCAAGCATGGATATGCAATGCCCATTGCCCATAAAACAGATAAGAAAACTATGAAATCAGCAAAATGACTCTGTGCTTTTAGAGGAAAATGCTGTTATTTAGAAACAGTTGATGTGAAATAAGCAAAGTATTAAATAACATTTCATTTATTTGTGTTCCTTTGACTCAGAGACCAAATGACTGCTTTTGAGATATGAACAGCATTTGATATAAAACAAAAAAAAATTACCATCTTATTATAGAAACACAAAAAGAATACAAATACATCAAGGTACATACATGGAACATACATTAAGGCAGAGTGATATCCTTGATCTATTCTTTGTGATATACTTGGGTTTCTGAATAATTAACTTTATGGATGTTACTGGATTTTTTTTCCTTTTGTTTTAATCCTTTATTTATAGTTAGTTTTGAAGTCATGCTATTTATACACAAACTGATCTGGCACAAGGCAGATCAAAATGGAGCCATTCCAGGGGATCATATATCCCTCACTACCAGGCTCATGAGCTGTGCACATGTCTGTTTCTTGTTTACATGTATGTAAGTTTTTTTTATACTAGAAATCTAATTGTTCTGAGTTAGCACATTATATATGACCCAATAGGGACACTCTGTAATGTTAGGACTACCTATGGCAGTAAAGCCTTGAAAGTGGCTGGTGGCTTACTAAATGTTTGCAACTAATATTTCAACATTTTATTTTACAGATAGATTGACAGTTTAGCTAATAGTTAATAGCAGTGTGCTGGGGCATTTTTGTTCCCTTTTTGAAGTGAAAATATATGGGAAGAAATAAAGGAATGGAATGGGTTAATACACAGTGAAGAGGCAGGTGCATTAGGATGACCCAGTGTAGATAAAAATGATTTAATTTGAGCACGTTTTACCAGTTCACTAATAAATAAAATGTATACAAAATATTTTAGTTGATTGGTGTCTCAGAAATGCAGTAATAATATTACTACTACTACTACTACTACTACTACTTCAGTTACTACTAATATTACTACTACTACTACTACTACTATTATTAATAATAATAATAATAATAATAATAGTAATAATAATAATGGACCGCATTCAGACATCTCAAAGTTCTGAAAGCAGGATAAAGTAGTCCATGAGAGCAAGAGGATACCCTGCTTTCACTAGTAAGATAAAAAAAATTGGAGGAGGTGTAAAAGCGCTAAGGTTTTTACCATCAAAGGGAAGTGCCAGATATATTACCATAAATAAACACTATAATAAAAATGTCCATTCAAAATAAAATCCAGATTTGAAGCAATGTAATAATGATGATCCGTTATCCAAATAGGAACCCTTACCCCTCTCGGGGAAAAAAGGAGGAAAGGAAATAGAAATGGAAAACAGTTTATTAGTAACAAATAAAAACAAGAATAAATTAAGAAAGTGAACAGTGCATACCAGGAAGATGTAATGTCACAGACAGTCACTGAGTCAGCCAGAATAAACCCGGGTACTGGCAAGATGAAGGGACCGGTGCTGCTGGGGTCTGGTATAAAAGTTCACAATCCCTTCTGCCGCCGACTTACGCGTTTCGGGCTCTCTCTGAGCCCTTTTTCAAAGTTCCAGGCGGCAAACTGTGTCTCCTCCGGCTTTACATGTTGTTGTGCTCGCTGATAGGCTGGAACGGTCAGCTGATCGGCTTCCGACATCCTCACTGATAGGTTGGAACAGTCAGCTGATCGGCTTCTGAAGTCTCCGGTGATGAACTGAGACGATCAGCTGGTCAGCTCCCGTGTAATGGTACTTAGCACTCGTACAATATATCTGACACTTCCAACAAAGGGATAATGTTAGGATAATATATATGTATAAAACAAGTGGACATTGCGGAGGTAATGACAAACAATACCAGCAGATGGGAGTGATGGTGAAAACTTTAAGTTTAACAATATACAATGATGGAGTAAATCCATATGAACACTAAAAATAAATCACTGACATAAGTAATAGAAAGATCAGTCTTCAAATCTGGATTTTATTTTGAATGGACATTTTTATTATAGTGTTTATTTATGGTAATATATCTGGCACTTCCCTTTGATGGTAAAAACCTTAGCGCTTTTACACCTCCTCCACTTTTTTTTTATCTTTCATTGTCTTTTGGGGAGTGAGACATCCCCAGGAGAAGGTTTTTTAGCTGCACATATGTTTATTTGTTTGCGCATTTTTTCTCCAGACCATTTCTTCCTGCTTTCACTAGTGTTTACACCTGCCACACCTTTAGAAATGCACTATAATTCAAATGTGTGAAAGCCCTGAACCAGAGAGTCCAGATCTGTATTGTATTTGTGATGCGGGTACATGCATGGACATAAAATGTGGGTGATCCCTGTAATTATAAAATTACCGCTTTATGAAAGGCTAGATCTGGTACAATAATAGTAGTAGTAGTAGTAGTAGTAGTAGTGGTATGAAAAAAATTCTCAGTATCAAAAAATATGAAATAAACAGCAAAAAAAACCTTTCCCCGTGGAGGACAGGTCACATTTTTGGTAATAGAAAAATACCTGTCTATAAAGTGCTGTGTTAGCAGATTAGCTTCTTCTGTCCTTCACATTACCTTTAGGAATGCCCATGATGAAGTTTTATTTCTGCTAAAATAGAACTCAAGTAATTAATTAGTGTCAAAAATGTTAACACTTTTATTGTAATTTAAGATCACTGGGTGTGCCGTTTTAGAAAATGTGTAAGGATATTTAACCTCCTATGACCTTGTCATATTTATTTGATTAACAAAAACACAAAGTGATCTAATGGTATCTCATTTTAATGGTCATATTTGAAGATTTGTTTCTGAATATTAAGAACACAGTATTATAGCTAAAGAATAATGAAACTATGAAATTACAATAAAAAAAGTTTTCCTTAAAAGATTAATTTTTATTATTTGATCAATGTAATTTATAGCTAACAACAAATGTCTTTTTTCTGACTAAATTGGTTATCTCAATAATAGTTTACAGGGACTTCATATAAAGCTCTCAATGATACAAGTAGTACACATTTCTTGGCCAAACATGACTTAGGAAAGTTTTTGATAACTAGGGATGGATCCATCTGTATTAATGCATCTATGTAAGTGCTTGGATAACCACTCCTGCTGCTCGATTCTGAACCCTGTTAAGAACAAGTAACCCGTTCCAAAGTTCTTGCTTATATCAGCATCCAAGCTGATTTTCAATGTCTGTTCCAGTGTTCCAGGGAGAATTAAGAGCATAAATAATATATGGTATAAAGACATCAATTATATTTATATTTTAAGTCTTCAAAGAGTTCATCTTAAAATCACTTCAATGATTTATGATATGCCTGGATAGCAATGGAATTGGAGTTCACTGTATTGGTAGTGAATAATTTCCCTTATGCTGTAAATCATAAGGCTATCACGAGTCAAAGAGAGATTTGAGCCACAAAAGGTAAATGATGGGGGTTTTAGAGATGCAAACAATCTTTAAATGGTGATGGATTTATCAGCCCCTTTATTGGTCAATATAAACCTCTCTCACTTGCAATCCTGGCCTTCTGTCACAAGTGTCTGCATTAAAGGGGCAGCTTCGCAATTGGGTTGCTCAGATGCATGCACTTGCACTGATCACAAAAACCATTTTAGTAACTGGCTGGGATATCGATTGCTTATGCCTCGACTCCCCACTCGCGGGTCCTGCGAGTCTGCAGCGGGTCCTAGGAAAAGGCATACTCACCCATTCATTAAAACAAATTTCTAAAAAGGCTGCCTATTCGAAATGGAGACAGTCGAAAAGGAACTTTCGGCTATCTCTATTTCTAAAAGCAGCCCATGGTAGCGGGTCGGTACTGCAACCGAGTTAGACACAGCCATACACACTGGCATCGCATGTCAAGAAGCATTAATCAGTAGCATAAAATAAGTTTTTAGTCACATTTTACTATATAATAAAACATATGTTTAAGATATACTAATATTTATATGTGTTTCTGTAGTACAATTTTCACACTTGCCAGCATTTTACAAAGGTTTTTTTTTCAACGAAGATACTTTAAAACAGTTAGCAAACGTTAAATATACCTCATGCACTCTGGATAAGGGAAAAATATTGTTGTTTTTATCTATTCATATTGTTCCATCATAAACTCTGTATCTAATCCCTAGTTTCATTCATCTGTTTCAGGCGCCTAAATCTACTTGACATATCCAAGTTGCTTTAATTCACTGTGATTATTGAATATGATGAATCTCTTTTAATCTTTCTTCTAATTTAATTTAATATAATATACTATATATATATATATATATATATATATATATATATATAAAAAAGACATGGCCTGTCACTCACTAAAAAAAATTATAATTTGCATTTGCAAAAGATTCATAATAACCCATACAAATATGTAAGCAATACTGTAATTTATATTTGTAATTAAATTATAAGTGGTATCCAAAATTAAAATGTTTGTAAGCAGTTTATGTTTGTGTAGCTTTGATTTCAAGTGTTCTGATGCTTGAAGTACTTGTTCAAATTAAATAGTTATGACAATCCAAATAAAATTAAATTAGAAAGATCTTGGAGGGTTTTTTTTCAAAATAATTGAAACTTTAGAGAAAATGCTGTTATGTATTAACAAAACTTAATTTTTGCTTCATTACTATTTGATATCAAACCATTCTAATTTAAATCTATTCTATTTAGTTTTCAAAATACAAGTTACAAAGTCACCACATTATTGGGAAAACATATTTAAACAATGTTTAATAACTGCTACTTTGTAAAAGACCAGCTCCATCATTGGATGGAATTAAATAGAATTAATCTATTGGTCTTGCCAGCTGCATCCTCAAAGAAGAACTTTAGAATTTTCTACAGCTCTTGCGTTAACCCCACTTTGGTTTGCCACAAATATTAGCATAACCAACACCAGCAAAAAAATTATAAGTACTATTCTGGCTGGCAGTAGTCATTATAACAGGTTTTCGATACTAAAGGCTGAAGGTTACACATTTTTACCCCCTGAATATTTATTTAGCAAACTGCAACAATACTAACTTAGGGTTAGATCTATACTTCCGATGCTGCTGTGCTTTACCCATCAGTAGTGTCGATCTGATCCCTGCTAGATCCAGCCTTTCTGTGTGGGTGAGGGAAGGTCACTTTACTCCCTTGTACATACATGCAATCTAAGAACACTACCTTAAAACCACAATTTCGTCCCCATTGTTAGTGACGATAGTACAGAAGTTATAGTTTGGATGGTACAGAGGGCACTTAGCACACCCTCACTGCACTATCTACAAACTTCACTAAATAGTGGAATGCTTTCTGCTTTTGTCCCTTCCCATCCCGTCATCAGAAATGGTCTCAAGACAGAACAATGAATCCATAGGGTCCAGATTCGTCCTGGGATTACAGCACCTATTCATGGGCTATGTCACAACCCTGTTTTTCCCTGTGTTTCCCAGGTTTGCCAGAGGGGTCTGCAGACTCACTCTGGCATTTGAACTTTTGCAGTTCCAGCGTCTTCCAGAGGGGCTGCTGTTTAGGACAGGATTTGGGTCAGGTCAGTGGTGTCACTAGGGTTGGTGTCACCCGGTGAAGCAATTCATGGTGTCACCCCCATGGACCCCCTTCCATACAACAAATTAGTAATGTTATTTATAGTGTTACTCGTAAATGAGAATTCCAATTATTTAAAAAAGGCACTCCCAGCCATCTTTGTAACCCCTTATATGTTGCCACCCATCATTGCAACCCTTTATATGTTCCCAGCTATCATTATATGTTTCCAGCCATCATTGCGACCCTTTTTATGTTTCCAGCCATCATTGTAACCCCTTATATGTTGCCACCCATCATTGCAACCCTTTATATGTTCCCAGCTATCATTATATGTTTCCAGCCATCATTGTGACCCTTTTTATGTTTCCAGCCATCATTGCAACCCCTTGTATGTTGCCAGCCATCATTGCAGCCCCCATGTATGTCCTAATCATGATTGCAGCCCCCTCATATGTTCTAGTTATCACTGCAGCCCCTTATATGTTGCCAGCCATCATAAATTACGTTTTTAGCCCTCATTGCAGCCTCCTCATAAGTTTGCAGCCCTTATTGCAGCCCCCGTGTAAGTGTTCAGCCCCCTTGTTGCAGCCCCCTATAACTTTTCAGCCCTTATTGCAGCCCTCTATAGGTTTTCAGCCCTTATTGCAGCTCCCTATAGGATTTCAGACCTTATTGCAGCCCCCTATAGGTTTTCAGCACTTATAGCAGCCCCCCATGACTTTTCAGCCCTATTTTTACACACACCCATAAACTTTCGGCCCAAATAGCAGTCCTTCTTTATTGTCCAAAAATGTCATCCACTTACCTCTGCTCACTGAGTCTGTTCACTAAATATCTTCTCCTTGTTCTTCTTACTCCTCCACGGTGTGTTCTCTGCCTTCTGAATGACCTTGAGGTCATGTCAGCATTATTTATATTGTAGGGAGGTGCTGAGGAGGAGTCAAACTCTCTGACATTGACTGTGCATTGCATTGCACTGTCAGGTCTGTGTGGATCCTGGTGCTGCGGTGCATCTTAATAAAGTTTAAATTTTTTTAAAATGTTTTCACAATTCACCAAAGGGGGTGTCCCTGCTTCTACACCACTGGGTCAGGTGTCCGTTGTCTGCTCCTCATTATCCTCCATGGATTGCACCTGACACTTGGCTATTTTAACCAGGTTCTCCCAGCACTCAGTGCTGGTTCAATGTTGTCTCTTTCTTGGAGTCTTTCATGCTGGCCCCTTGTGTTCTACATATACCTTTACCATATTTCTGTGTTTCCTTGTGAGTTCAAGTCTGTGATCATCATCTGCAAGGTTTCTATGGGCTGGATCCAGACTTAGGAAGGAGCTTGAAATTAAGGCTCTGATTCAGACTTAGGAAGGAGCTTGAAAATAAGAGAGGAATGTTACACCTGGGCAAAACCATGTTGATTTCAGGGGTAGTCAAGATAATTGTATGCTTTGCATGCATCTTTGCAAATCTTTGAATTGCTTATTGCACACAGATATTGACCAGCTTTACTTTTACTGCTATTTAGACTTGGGATAGAATACATCACCTCTCAACTCTAATACTATTTGCAACAAATGAAATATGACTCCCCTGCAATCAGCATGGTTTAGCCCAGGAGTAACTTTCCTCTCCTAATTTCAAGCTCTTTCTTAAGTCTGAATCAGGCACTAAGAATACATCACCACTCTAATACTATTTGCAACAAATGAAATATGACTCCCCTGCAATCAGCATGGTTTAGCCCAGGAGTAACTTTCCTCTCCTCTCCTGACTCTGAATCAGGTCCCTTATTATTGGTTATGTTTGTGTCTAGTTCACTCTTCTAAGCTATTTACAATTTCAAATCTGTAAAGATAATTGTACCTATGACCATGATTTCTCTTCACAGGACTAGAAAAGTCACAGATGTAATTACTGTATTTTCCCATGTATAAGACGCACCATTTTAAAAAAAAATTGTGGTCTAGAACCTAGGTGCGTCTTATACAGGGGTAACTCCCCAGTGGGTCCCCAGTGTTTGCTGTGCACAGCTGCAGCTCTCTGCGGCTCTGCTGAATGACCCTAAGGTCACATCAGCGTCTTCTGCAGAGCGTGTCGTGGAAGAGCCAAGTACCGGTAAGTGTGTCTCTGGAATGGGGATGTGAAGGGACATAGAGAGGGGCAGTAAGACTGACTGGACACTAAGAGGGAACAAAAAGACTGGCTGGACACGAATAGACAAGGCAATAAGACTGGCTGGATACAAATAGAGGGGGCAATAAGGCTGAATGGACACAGAAGGAGGGGGCAATAAGGCTGTAATGTAAGGTATTACATTTTTTTCCAAATTTCTAGCCCCAAAATTAAGGTGTGTTTTATACATGGGTAGCGTCTTATACTTGGGGAAATAGGGTAGTTACTATGAGCCAGATCAAGACTTCTGAATAGTGGCCACCTTCAACGCGGTTCAGTCACACTGCAACCTCTTTCCCATACTGTGTACGCTCAGAGGTGATGCTAAGTGATTGGAGCACTATGCCATTACTCCTAGAGCACAGACTTCAATCTGAGCGGCGGAGCTGACTTCACAAATGGGCGTTCCCTTGTATTTAAATTACAGTGTAAGCGTTCCTTCTCTCTGTGTACCCAGACCACCCTACTTACTGGAATATTCCTTCATTCCGATGGAAATATTAGGGGTTCATTTACGAATAGCAGCAGGTCTGTCCAGAATTAAATATGCACTTGTAAGGAGTAAGAAGGGTTAAGGGTTAATCCATAGGGAGTTTAAACCAACTGGGTGGGCTGGATCCAGTGGTGCCACTTACCATTATTACTTGATAGGTTGGTAGCTATTGCTGGGAGGAATTTGAGCTTGGATATAAAATCAGCATGTTGGAGTGGCTTGTCATCTTCTTCTGGAATTTCCCTGAAGACAGACCCTGCTGGATCTCATAAGTCGATCAGTCATTTACATAGCTGTCTTAATTCACACTTTTCTCTCTCTCTTTTACTATTTCTTTCTTTTCCATTTTCCTTTTTTTCTTTAATAAAGTGTTAATTGTATTTAGTGGTCAGCCTTTCCCAACCCCCCCTCCTACTCCTCCCGAATTATTGTACTGTCTATACGATATTACGATACTGCCTTACCTTATTTAAAAATGCTCTGGCTACAAAGAAGTGCTCGTCTGCTGAGGCGCCTTCGCGACGATTCCCCCGACATGATCCCTAGGTACTCCTACCCCTATCATGCGTCCCGGTACTAGGTCCAGTGCTGCGCCATCACTGTCGCCATCAAGGATGGTTCCGGAGGGGCCCTCTTCCTCCCCGGGGCTCTCTGATGCATTGGAGTCTTCGTGGGCGGTTAGGTGGGCGTCAACCGGAAGACCGGACTCACCGCTTTCATCTGCCACACAACGTGTTAAAACTAGAGGCAGGCACCCAATGTTCACAGCCCAGGTACGGGTCTTGGAGCTTCTGCCCCGATGGCCCAGGGTTTTAATTCCAATCTCACTGAACCACCAATGCAGCTTTCACCCTACTCCTCTACCTATGGCTACTCCCTTTTCTGCCTACAGAGGCCCAATGTCCCATATTGATAACCCCTCCTCACATATAATTCAGGCTGGAGGGCTCTCAAGGGAGGACCCTATGGAAGGTCCAAGTTCTGGTTATGGGGGAGTTAGCGGGCGCAGGGTGGATGCTTTTGGGAGTCAGCATGCGGGTTATTTGGATGACTGGGGGGGAAATCGATTTGGGGACCCTAGAGCCTTATCATTTATGCCGCCATGTCCATACTGGCCCGGAGCTGCTGCTCCTCCTATGCCCCTTTTTTCTTGGCCTTGGAGTAATCCTGCATTTTCAGGACACGGCAGTCAACTGACAGTAGGGTGCCCTCTATGTCACAGGCCTTGGTTGTAGCAAGTGTGGGAACTTCAGATACAGCCCCTGGTACTAATGGTGGGATTGGTGGTAATTTGTCTGGTGTTTCTGCTTCTAATGAGGTTGTTGTTGCAAACACTCTACAGCAACTTGCAGGCGCGATAGACCAACCTGCAGCACATCTCGTTAAAGGGAACAACACTCGTCTGCACGGGAGACCACTGCCCAGCAAGCGGTTGCGGCCGCTCAGCAATTGGATTCATCTAACAACACTGCTTCGACCAGTGACATGCCAGGACCCTCTTCGGTTCCCAAGGTGGCGAACACTCTGTCTGCCGCTCCACAGAGTGAGTTGGCACCGGTGGTGCCTGTGGATCAGTGCCGGATTAAGGGGGGGGCACAGGGGGCATGTGCCCCCGGCCCCCCTGTCTAAGGGCCCCCCACAGCCTGCCTTTACATTGGTGTGCCATTTAACAAAAAAAAAATTACAAAAAAATTCCCTTCCCTTATTTTATTTATTTACTTTTAAAGAGCTTGGAGATTCTTTTGTGT
>WWET01003041.1:11493-24615 GCA_011038615.1 Limnodynastes dumerilii
ATAATGTTTGGTATAGAGAGGAGGCACTCTGGAGACTTAGGGCCTGATTCAGACTTAAGAAGGAGCTTGAAAATAAGAGAAGAAAGTTACTCCTCGGCAAAACCATGTTGATTTTAGGGGGAGTCAAGTTTATTGTATTCTTTGCATGCAGGGATATATCTTTGAATTGCTTACTGCACACAGATACTGACTAGCATTACTATTATAGTGTTATTTAGACTTGGACTGGGAAATGCCACCTCTCAACTCTAATACTGTTTCCAACGGATGAAATATGACTCTCCAGAAATCGACATGGTTTAGCCCAGGAGTAACTTTCCTCTCTTATTTTCAAGCTCCTTATTCACTCTGAATCAGGCCTCTGTGATTAACTTTATATGGCACCAGGTTCTATATTTTGACGTTTCAATTGCTGTTAAGCGATTTTCATCAGGGTGTTTAATCAGCAAACAAAAATAGATCTATATATAAATTTTCCTCCATACTGTTCCCAACACATGTATATAACATATTGCAATTAACAAAGTCATGTCTCTAAACTTAAGGCTAATCTAGTATAAAAAGTTGAACCTTAGGGCGCTTCTTAGGGGGTAAGGGCTGCCACTGGCACACCAGTGAGCACCACTAAAACTAACTTAAAAGAGTACAGATGAATGAAAAGGTGGGTATACTGGACACCTACGGAATAGATGCAGGGTGAAGAAGGGGGATGCCTTAACAAACTAATTTATTGGACAAAATACTACATATATCAATTAAAACCAGACCATAAGAGTAGGAACAACTACTCAAATAACAACAACAAAAGTTGGACACTAGTTTGGAAGCAAAAACGTGGAGTGAAATAAATATGATAACAAATACAATTAAATAGTAGAGCAGGATGAAACTGGATACAGTAATACAGGTGAAACTCGAAAAATTTGAATATCATGCAAAAGTTCATTTAGTTAAGTAATTTAACTTAAAAGGTGAAACTCATATATTATACAGAACTCATTACATGCAAAGTAAGATATTTCAAGCCTTTGTTTGTTTTAATTTTGAAGATTATGGTTTACAGCTTATGAAAACCCCAAAATCAAAATCTCACAAAATTAGAATATTACATGAAATCAATAAAAAAAAGGTTTAAATACACAAATGTCAGCCCTCTGATAAGTATAATCATGCATATGTACTCAGTACTTGGTTTGGGCCCCTTTTGCACTAATTACTGCCTCAATGCGGCGTGGCATGGATGCTATCAGCCTGTGACACTGCTGAGGTGTTATTGAAGACCAGGTTGCTTCAATAGCGGCCTTCAGCTTTTCTGCATTGTTCGGTCTCATGTCTCTCATCTTTCTCTTGGCAATGCCCCATAAATTCTCTATGGGGTTAGGTCCGGCAAGTTTGCTGGCCAATCCAGCACAGTAAACCCTACGTCATTGAACCAGGTTTCGGTTCATTTGGCAGTGTGTGCAGGTGCCAAGACCTGATGGAAATGAAGTCACCATCTCCATAAAGCTTGTCTGCTTAAGGAAGCATTAAGTGCTCTAAAATGTCCTGGTAGTTGGCTGCATTGACTCTGAACCCAAATCAACACAGACTGTGGAAAATTCACACTGTACTTAAAGCATCTTGGATTGTGTGCCTGCCCATTCTTCCTCCAGACTCTGGGACTTGGTTTCCAAATGAGATGCAAAGTTTGCTCTCATCAGAAAAGAGGACTTTGGACCACTGAGCAACAGACCAGTTCTTTCTTTCTTTAGCCCAGGTAAGACGCTTCTGGTGTTGTTTGTTGCTCAGGAGCGGCTTGACAAGAGGAATATGACATTTGAAGCCCATGCCCAGGATCTGTCTGTGTGTGGTCGCTCTTGATGCACTAACTCCAACTTCAGTCCACTCCTTGTGCAGTTTTGAATGGCCTCTCCAGGCTGTGGTCATCCCTGCTGCTTGTGCACCTTTTTTTTCCCACAATTTGCTCTTCCACTTAACTTTCTATTAATGTGCTTCGATACAGCACTTTGAGAACATCCAACTTCTTTGGCAATTTCCTTTTGAGGCTTTCCCTCCTTGTGGAGTGTGTCAACGATGGTTTTCTGCACAACTGTCAGGTCAGCAGTCTTCTCCATGATTGTGAATTCTACTGATCCAGACTGAGAGATCATTTAAAGGTTCAGGAACCCTTTTCAGGTGTTTTGGAATCATTTGCTGATTAGAGTGTGACACTTTGAGCCTATAATATTGAACCTTGTCACATTATTCTAATTTTGTGAGATTTTGATTTTGGGTTTTTCATAAGCTGTAAGCCATAATCATCAAAATTAATACAAATAAAGGCTTGAAAAATCTCACTTTGCATTTATTTTGCTGTTTTTTGAGACTATTTATATTAATAAATTGTTTTTTTCTTTTCTTTTATGTCTATTTGAGTATAAGAACATGGACACCTTTCAACTACTAGGATCTTCAATTGAACTTTTATAGTGTATTTAAACGTTTTAATGGATTTATGTTTAAAATAGTTATTTAATAGACTTTTTTTTAGTAATTTTAATATTTTTAGTAGTGGTTTTAGTGATTCTGCCAACATTGCGGAAGTGTCCCAGTGGAGCTAGCCTCCCCCCTTTTTTTCCTTCATCTATTAGATATTGGGATTTATTGGTGAATCCCTGAGTGTGGAGGCCTGCAGCCTGGTATATAGCGCAAATTCTGCCCTTTATTTTTACTTTTTATATAATATATTAGTTTCACCTTTTAAGTTGAATTACTGGAATAAATAAACTTTTGCACGATATTCGAATTTTTTGAGTTTCACCTGTAAGTGTAAATGGGAATATGTACGCTAGACAAATAAAAAAAATACTACTGATAATAATAGGGAAAGGAGAAAAAATTAAATATAAATGAACGATCCAAAATATAATAACAGAAAATGGGGTGTAACTATTAAAACAATCGTGAGAGCTATGTGAAAAAATGCTAAACCTCTAATAAATAGGATCAAGGCAGTACAGACTAGCACACATATTTCCATTTCAGGAGCCCTTTAAACTTATTACAGTATCCAATTTCGCTTAATTTTGTTATATTTCACTCCACCTATTTGCTTCCAACCCAGTGTCCAACTTTTTTGAGTTATCTGAGTAATTGTTCCTACTCTTATAGTCGGTTTTAATTGATATATAATATATAGTATTTTGTTCAATAATTCTGTTCGTTAAGGCATCCCCCTTCTTAACCCCCGCACATCTATTCCGTAGGCGCACAGTATACACACGTTCTTTCATTTTAAGGATAATCGAAGTATAGTAGTCTAATAACCACGTGGTTTTAATGTCATCACCGGGAATATAGTCACGTGACTGTGATGTAACTACGTTCCTTTAGATTACTGAAATTCTGACCGCTATTCAGCCGACCAGCGCTTGTTTATTACGCAACTTCCTGTTATGCGCTTTTAGATTGCGAAGTTTTACTTGTAAATCCCTGGTTGGTTCCATTTTATGTAAATCTCCCGGGTGTTTTGAAGATGGCGTCCAGCGCATTGGATAAGGTTACAATCCACGGAAACTTGTCTAATAAAAACGATAGTGAAGAGATAACTACACCTAACAACGGTAATGTTGAGATTAGCAAACAGCCGCCAAGCTTAGGGTGAGTTTGCTATGGAATCCAGCAACTCTTAAACATTTCTTGTAATCTCCAGTTTATCTTCTTCCGTACTATTTCACAATAACATATAATCAACATGTTTTGCAAACTACAAGAGTGTTCGTGAAATGCTTTTGTTTGGTTTCTTTGTTGTGTTTCCAAACTCTTGAGCACTTCCTTAAAACTCACTTTAGACAATCTTACCAACTTGCACAACCTCCGGTGTTCCATTCTTTTATACAATTAACACAAACTTGGAAAGTTTTTTCTCTTTATACTAAAATTACTCTCTGTCCTGCTTCTAACACTTCTGTGTAACTCTATCGTACAGAGCAGTGAGCATTTTTTTTACCATACCAGCTGACTGGTCCATTGTATGATATATAGTACTTGCCTTTATGTAATAATCCTTAATGTGCAAGCTTGCGGGCACAACTCTGTTGCCTACACAGTATGTATATCAACACCCTGTATTGTTAAATTTTATACACATACCACACAGTTCTAACTTAATTAACCCCATTAGTTCACACAATAGCAAGATTTACCCTTTGTAAACACACATTTTTAATTATTGTATACACAAACTTCATACTGTATTAATATCCATACCCCTGCTAATGACCTTTGCCCCAATTATTGGGACAGTTAGTATGGTATTAAATACTTGAATAAAATACTCGAGGTATGTTTTTGTTTGACTATAAAACCTTTAATTTGCTGTTTATTTTCCTCCCTGTCTGAACCTTTTCCACCTTACCATCCACTGCCCATGTGCAAATGAGTTTTGGCTGTTAGTTGCGTTTTCACTGTATCAAACCATTCTGTACTTGTACGTTGTGTGCCATATGTTTCTTCCTGTCTCTTGATCAGTTATGCTACATTTTATGTGAATGTCAATAAATCCTATTCTTTAAATATTTTAATATATTGAATGCAATGACTTTCAGAAGAGCTTTTATCTGCAGATGAGCATATTCCAAGAATTTGCTTCATTTACATATCCCATGCATGACTTTTGTTTTTGGGTAATCTTATTATCACTTTACAGAAACTCAGAACAGCCAAATCAAATCAATGAAAAGGCTAAAGAGAAAGTAATGAAAATAACTGAAAACCGATTTGGGCCCTATAGCATTCAGAGGCACTTCCGAGCTTTCATCTCTAACATTTCATATAAAGTGAAATGGCAGGCTCTTAAAGACTTGATTAAAGAGAGAGGTAATTTTAATTAAGCAGATGGTATGCTGTGTGTCCCTATGCCCAGAATAATGTTTATTGTTTTACTATTTATTTTTTATTTAGTTTTTGTTGTCTTTTTAATTTGTGTTTTATTAGTACTTTGTTTTTCTGAGTTATTGAAACTTACACTATTGACAGTTTTTATTAGGCATTTTGAGTTTATTGACATGAGGTAGGTATTATAACATCTTAATTATTTAGCTGGGTACCCACTTGTATGATTTCCCTGGCTCCTGACAAAACAGTCTGATAGCCAGGGAAATCATGCCTTGTGTATACAGTGTAAAAATCTTGAGCAGATCTTCTGGCTGCACTGGGCCATCCTGATAGTATCAGTACATCAGCAGTAGAACATGCTCTTTTTAACCACCTACATTATTACCAGTTGGCAGCTTTATAGGACTATTTCATCGATGTTCCGAACAAATTGGTGCAGCATCATCTACTTTATACACTTAGTGGGCTGATTGGTCTGCTAATTGTATGCTGTGTATCCAGCTTTATAAAGGATGTAGTTGCCACTGCAACAATCTCTATTTAGATACTGATACTGCTGGCAGCTTGATTGCAGCTATATCGTTACCAACAACTATGAAGAATAGAATTTGCAATGGGTACAATTGTGAATGTTCCTAATTCGATAAGGTACCTACTCCCAGTGCAAAATTGTACTCTCCTCGTCGGAGATGGTTATGCTGCTAGATGTTAGGGTTAGGCTGAGCAAAATAGTACCCGTCGCTACTGGAATCTTTTAATTAACGACAGTTACGGGAACAATGCTATCTTATCACAAAACTGACTGCTGTCGTCATTCCATTGCCTTAATGTGATATGTCAAAATGCAGATCATCTGAGCAGCAAAACACACCCCTTTACAATGTTTTACTGCAAGCTAGTTTTGTAGTTGTGCAGCTATACACCGTTTTGACCAGAAATTATTGTTTTCAATTTTTTACTCAATTTGTCATGCAAATTTTATAATTTCCAACCTTTATTAAGGACATGTTTGAGAAAGTTTTAGTTAATAAACAGAAATGTCTGCCTGAAATGTTACTGCATCTATAAAGTTTTTTCCGATCTCTAAATACTGTGTATACTAAGAATTTTGGAGTGCTATTTTTCCTTGAAAAAAGAAATAAATATTTTAAAGATTTTATTTAATTATAATATTTAATTTAACTGGCAGTCTAAATGTTATTTTCAAATGTGTGGCATAATTTCAATGGAAGGATACTCAATAAAAACATATTTGTTCTAGACTTATTCTGTTTATAAAATAAAGGTGTCTGACCATATTGCTTTCATATACACATTTATTATTCTGATTCTAGCTGAAGTTCACTGGTCGAAAACTGCTACATTGTTAGCTTATGAAGAAGTATTGTGATATTAAACATGTTTAATGTAAATACAAATGTTTCACAAGGATATTTAAATGTCACTAAATAAAAATGTAAAAATAAATTTTTGTTCTCTATTTGACAAAAGGATGACTGTAATGAGAACTACATGTCAAATGCAAACACTACTATTAAACATTTTCTATTATCAGAATTTTTTGCCTTACACCAGTGGGTCGCAAATTTTCTCAGTTGAAGTCACCTTTTTTCAGTAATATTTTCAAGGCACCCCTAAGCCAAAAGAAATAATAAACTAAATATCTTTTTTAGTTAGTAAGATCTAAATATACCTTTTTCCGTCTCCATACTTGATACCAGTTTTTTCAACTTTTCATCTTTTGCTATGTTTTATTTGCCCTTTCTTTCCTCTGGAGGCTGGCTTTTCTAGCTCTTGTGGTACACTGGCTTTACCGCTTTCATATCTCCAACTTTGAAAAAGCACACAAAAACCTGGGAAATTCCCTTTCACATCTCCACTGAGTACCAGCATACCCTGTCATCCTGTGCAACAAAACACAGTTATGGCACTCTTAACACTTCTTTTTTTTCCCGGGTTGAAATGCTTGGTCTTTCGACCCGGGTCGACTGGAAGTACCACTTTTACATCACCACCAAATACCCAGGATTTTACAAAGAGCCGGTTTTTTTGCGAAAATCCTGTGTATTTGGTGGTGATGTGAAAGGGGTATAAGTAATGACTTTAGGATGTGAGGTAACCCTGAGAAAGGGCACACTTTAAAATGATTTCTCCAATTATTACTACTACAATTTTTTTCATTATTTTTTCATTTAGAAATGTTCTATTTTAATTTATATACCTTATGATTTAATTCGACATGTTTGTCTCCCTCATATGTGAAGTTACACTACATGACAGTCTGAATATTGACAGACTGTTAACCAGGGACTGCAGCAAGGTAGCATTTCATTATCAGTAAAGTAGGGAACTAAAACTACAGTAGAGTGCTAAAGATTGCTTTTGTTATTCCTCAAATATCTCAATAGATGTAAAAAATAATAAATATATATGTAAAAATACACTTGTGCCAATGAGTGCTTTACTAAATTAATTGATTTACTCTAATGGAGTTCCTTGATACATGTACTGCATCTATACAGATTTCAAACATATAGGTTCTGATCCAATTTTTCACAGTGTTGCATTTTGAGTGTGATGTCGCCTAATTTCCATATAAATTAGTCAAAACCTGTGTGCCCTGTAGTTTCTCTACAACACAGTAACGGTACGTTATTTTAAATAAGTAATAATGAGTTAAATAAAAAACCAAAAACCCCATATGTAATTACCAACTTGATATTCATATGTAAATCATTTACAATGTTTTTAGCCAGGTTTTTATTAATATGCAAAATATAGAACCTGATGCCATATAAAGCTAATCACAGAGGGCCTAACTCAAAGTTAAGATGGAACTTGAAAATAAGAGAGGAAAGTTACTTATGGGCTAAACTATGTGGATTGCAGGGGAGTCATATTTCATCTATTGGAAACAGTATTAGTTAGGTGATGTTTTCCATCCAAAGTCCAAATAACAGTGTAAAAGTAATTTGGTCAGTATCTGTGTGCAGTAAGCAATTCAAAGATCTATGTCTGCATGTAAAGTATACAATTAACTTGCCTCCCCCTGAAATCAACATGGTTTTGCCCAGGGGTAAAGGTTTTTGGTTGCTGCAGTGGTAACCAAAATTTGTAAAGGCAGAATTGCGCTTCTGTCACAATTGTTTCAACAAATGAAAAGGAGAAGGAGGCTGCTGGGTCATCCCATGGATCAAATGGCGATTTCTCCTTTGCGGCACTCTGAACGCCAGGTACAAGTTTCAAGTCATCATGGCAACCTGACAACTGGTATTTGGTGGTCCTTATTTATGTGTTTTGCAATCTTGGGAGGAGGATTAATAGAGTTCATAGGTCTCCTATCTCAGAATTCTTGACAAAATTCTAGCTTGTAAACTTTTCAAATAATATCTTAATCTTAATAATAATGTTTTTGTTATTTTGGGTTTTAGATATTTTTAAATTCACTTTGGTCAATTAGTAAACCCTAGAGTACAAATTAGGAAAAAAAACTCTTTACCATCAAACTAGTTGAGCTTAATAGACACCTGTGCAAGAAAAGAACTCTTGTCACACATTGGGGCTGATTCAGAGTTTGGGAGTAAGGGTACAGGTGCAAGTGTACAGCTCGGCTAAACTATTGTAAAGTAAGGGGCGCTAATTAATATTAAATCTTTTACATGCAGGGAAAATACATTACTTTTCTACACTGAATTCAAATTTTGCATAGCTTTATGAGTAATCTATAAAACAGAGTTGAGCTAAGAAATTTCACCTTAAATATAATTTAGCTTTCACAATTTTAAATTTACCTTCCTTTGCAGTTCAATATGGTACTGCTCAGGTCTACACTTGCACCCAAAAAAAAAAAAAAAAGTGTAAGTGCAGCTTTGAATCAGACCCGTGGTCTACACTTGCACCTGAAATAAGTTGTAAAGCTGCTATATGCTAGAGCGATTATCGGCCCAAATACACAGTTATCGCGGATTGGGCCAAATATCGCTCTACTGTGTGGGAAAGATTTTTTTTTTTTTTTTGAATGCCCATAAAACACTCCAAAAACACTAGGGTCCGATTATCTTATCGATCAGAATTCCGATTGTTAATCGGACCCAAGCTGCGATTTTTGGAGGTGCCTAGTGTTTTGCAGCGCTCTGCCCTCTCTTCCCCTGTGTAAAATGACTACTGGTGCAGAACCCCATACATTGACAGGCTGCAGTGCTGTGTCCTCTCTCCCTCTGTCTTGGTATACAGTGCCGTATACCCAGACCGAGGCAGAGAGGACACCGCTCAGCAGCCTGTCAGTTTGAGTTTTTCCCATTGATATTTTTTTTTTGTAGCCAACCAATAAGCTTGCTGCATGGGTCAAGATTGACAGGAGACCCAGCCAATCAGAGAGAGACTGCAGCCAATATAGGCTAGCTGCAGGCTCTCTAGCAGAGATTTTCGCCCCCAGCCGCGAGTGTGTGTGTGTGCGTGCGTGCGTCCGTCCATCCGTCTGATATCGGGACCTTTCCCAGGGGAAAATCGTCCCGTTTATCAGCAGCCACATGCTGAGAGCGATAATCTCTCTAGTTTGTGGCTAATTTAAGTGCTTCTCTGTATCAGCCCCACTGTTGTAAGGTCATTAAATTTAATAACAAAGGTCAGATTATTCAACTGGTTAATTTCACCCTCCCAATGGGGCACCAATTAAAGTAAGCACAGAGGCCGGGATTCATGTAAATCAGGTGTAAGTATACAGCTCAGCTATACCATTTTTCAAAGTAAGGGGTGCTAATTAATATTAAATCTCTTACATATAGGGGAAAATACATTACTTTTTCACACAACACAAATACTGTATATGTTTAATCTATGAAACTAAGCTAAGCAAGAAAACTAAGAAATTTCACCTCTTTTATATAATTTTGCTTTTCCATCAAAGGAAATGTAATATGGGGGCTGATTCAGAATTGCGCTTACACCTTTTTTTTAGGTGCAAGTGTACAGCTCGGCTAAATAATTTTTTAATTTAAGGGGTGTTAATAAAAAAAAAACTTCACCTCTTAATTCTAATTCTGGTTTCACAATTTATAATTGCATCCCCTAGCAATTCAACATGGTATTGCTCAGGTCTACACTTGCACCTAAAAAAAAGTGTAAAGTACAACTCTGAATCGGCCCCATAATCTTAAACAGGTATAACTGTTTAAAATTCTACTATGTTTTCTTTTGATGTGTAGTTTTTCAGACCTACCACTCCAGCACGGCCATGTAGTAGTGAAAAAGTTTCTTCAACTTTAAAGATAATAAAGCAGCACAGCACACATTAACTATAAGGTAAAATGTGTGGATAAGTGGAATGATTGAACAAACATCAACAATGTAACCGGTCAAAAAATTTGACAGAACAAATATGAATATGTATCACTTTAAAAACCACCACCAAAAAGACAGTATTGAACACATAGGTTTATTCAATTAGAGATGTGGGCCCGGATTCAAAGCTGCATTTCCATCTTTTTTTTCAGACGGAAGCGCAGCAAAAATGAGGCTGTCCGGTGGCTGCTTAACAAGCCCTACGCTTACGCTATCCCTGGGATGGTGTAAGCGTAAGGAGTAGCTCACTGGAGTTAATAAGAAAAAAAAACAGTTTAAAAACCCCAATTTTTTACCTAAATAAACCCCTTACCCTAAGACCCCCTCCCCCGCCGCAATGATTAAAATAAATAAATAATCCTGGCCCGACAGAATCCCGGCTTGTAGAACTACATATGTATGTCCCTATATTATAAATAATTCATTATAATGCTGTAACAAAAAATTGGCAAAAAATGCCCAAATGTACATTAAAAAAAAACCTACTTACCTGCTCTGCTGGGGGTCCAGTCTTGTAAGCTTTTAATCCGGGAGGGGTGCCCTTGGCAAAAAAAAAAAACCCCTTCTTGAAGGATGCAAACTATGTCCTGCAAGCAGGACATCCCGGTGCTAATGACATTTGGGTATATTTATACCCTTTGGTCAGTGTCAGAATTATCGTGTGAGGGGTTAATTTTTTTTTATTCTGACCTTAATTGCTCCGACTGTTTTTATTTTTTTTTGTTTTTTTTCAAGGCCGATTTTACTACGGCCAATTCAGAGGTGTGTGTTTCTAAAGAAAAACGCACCTCTGAATAATACGTTTTAGCGGATCTGCATTGCACATCCGCTAAAACTCTGAATCTTGGCCGTGTTCTCCATTGAGGTTGACTCGAGTAAATATTAAAGGACCAGTACTTTTGAAATGTTCATATAGTGTTTTGGAAAATTATATTGAAAAAATACTGCCAAACATTGTTCATTGGCATTATTTATAACCCACCACTGTGATACTGTCAAGTTATTGTTGATAGGTAGTATCTACTGGCAATATTTGAAATCCACCACTGTGATAACTGGTGCCAGAAGGCAAAGTTAAATTGGATGTTTGTCGTTCTGGTAGAGAAATACACACTATCCCAGACAGCTTTTCCTACTACCCACTGGTGAGAAACAAAACCACATATGTGGGGATATTCTTTATAGCTTTTGAGGCAGTCTGGTCTTTAGCAAAGATTAGCCTGTGTAAGCCATTGGTTTGTAAGAGTGTGGTCTCACAAATGGTTTCAAAATTGCCAAAGATAAGTTCCAATACAGATCCTTGGTTTATTCAATGAGGGACAAATCAATTTCAAGTCCTGACTAACCAGGCTAACTAATGGTGGCCACGATAAATGTTATTAGTAGTGTTGGCGACTATGTACTGATAAATTGCGATTCAGTCTCATATGATCATATAAGTACCTGGTTGGAGAGTATACAAAGTTCTTTAAGGTGGAGGAGTATTGGGAATCAAGGTGACGTGTTTCATCCCTATAAGCAGAACTTTTTAAAACCAAATCTGATCTTTAAGATGAAGGTGTGTCTATCTTGGTCTCATAAATTAGCTAAACACACGTGCCTCCCTCCCAAAACAAAGAAAAGTATTATATGTTATGCACTTTAATTTTCAATATGACAATATATAAATTGAACACACTAATAATTTCAACATAGATTATTACAAATATTAAAAGATTTTTATATAAATTTAAAAATGTTTCCATTGTTTAACTATATGATAAGACATAGATCAAACAATTCAGATTTGGCTTGAGAAGGTTCTGCTTACAGGGATGAAACACATCCCCTTGATTCCCAATACTCCACCACCTTAAAGAAAGAACTTTTAAATACTCTCCATCAGAGTACTTATAGGATTATGATGTAAACTGAACTGCAAGTTATCAGTACATTGTCGCCAACACCACTGGTACGAAAGCATAATATCTATTGCGGCTATCATTAGACTGGTTAGCTGAGACTAGAACTTGATTTGTCTCCCATTGAATGTACCAAGGATTTGTATTGGAACTTATATTTGGCAATTTTTGAGACCATTTGTGATACTCTGAGAGTACAATCCTACAAACCAATGGCTTAGACAGCTTAATTGTGGCTAAAGACCGAACTGCCTTAATAGCTACAAAGAATAGCCCTGCGTATTGGTTTCTTACTAGTGGGTAGCAGAGAGAGCTGTCTGGGGTAGTGTGTATTTCTCTACCGGTGCAACAAGCATCCAATTTAACTTTGTTTTCTGGTACCATATAATTTGTCCTAATTGGTGATCCGATTATCACAGTGGTGGATTACAAATATTGCCTGAAACTACAGCCTATCAACAACAACTTGGCAGTATTACAGCGGTGGATTATAAATATTCCCTGAAATTATTGCCTATGAACAGTATTTTGGCAGTATTTCTTCAGTCTTATTTTCCAAAGCGCTTTGTGAACATTTCAAAGTTACCTTTACTTTAATAGATATGAATAAGGGAGAACCAGCGCTTAATCAGGCGGCAGGATTGATTTAGATGTTGGTATACTACCTACCCAACACTATATACATACAGATAAAAGACAATTCTAAAACATTCCAGCGCTCTGATGTTGCAATAATTATTTAAACCAGTTGTAAAACCATATACAACTATATAAAACAGATACAACTATATAAAAATAAAGTCTAAAGTGCAGGCAGCTATTAGAAGTATGTGATGAATCAGATGACAAAGCCTTTTAGTTCTTTTTCCCGATATCCTCAAACATAGGGGAAATAGGAAAAGACAAAAATATATAGTGTAATACGTTTCAACAATTTATATTTATTAATTGACAACATAAATATTTAAATAAAAAAAATTATAAAACACTGTTGGGCCCCCCCCCC